>JAXIVJ010011409.1:40000-43685 GCA_036785665.1 Chirona hameri
GTGAGAATCTAATCTGGAGTTAAAAATATTCCTGATGAACAGCAGATCGTGCTGAACTCGCCGTGAGGCTAATGACGGTATCCGGAAGTGATTCAGCAGATCACTATATTCTAGGGAAATGGCATGTCCGGAGGCTGTGTTTGATAAAAGCCAGATCAGGAATTTATGCTGCACTCGATCAATCCGCACTGTGTGGGTATCGGCCGCTCCCGTCCAGATCACACTACCGTATTCTAAAATCGAGCGAACGTTGGAGAAGTAGGCGCACATCAATGCATTCCTGCTGAATTTTGACCTTCCTGCTCCTGTTTGAAAGGATCGAAAAAGTAGTCCAAGGCTTCGGTTTGCCCTGCTGACAATATTGCTCACATGAGAAGAGAAATTGAGCTTGGTATCTAAAATGATACCCAGGTCGCGAATCTCTCCAACGTGCTCGAGTTTCGTGCATTAATAAAATACTCTGTCTGGACGGGCGCGCGCCTGAGGGTGATAGTGAACGACTTGCATTTACTTGGATTTAGAGTGAGTCCCCATCTGACGGACCAGGCTGTCAGTCGACCGAGATCCTGCTGCAGCAGTAGTCCGTCAGATGGTGAGACAATTTTGCGGAAAATTTTAACGTCGTCGGCGTACATAAGGCAGCCGCAATCGACTTCGCGCGGTAAATCATTTATGAATAGTGAAAACAGCAGCGGAGCCAAAAGAGATCCTTCCGGAACGCCCGAGAGTACGTTTGTCCATTTGGACGTTTTGCCGTTCACGATGACCCTCTGACGCCTATCGGACAGATACGAGACGAACCAGTTCAAGGCAAGTTCCTCCAACTTATAGGAATGTTTTAGTTTGTGAATAAGAAGCGAATGATTCACGCTTTGAAAAGCAGCCGAGTAGTCTGTATATATAGTGTCCGTCTGGTATCCGTCCGATATGGCTTCCCACGCTGACTGAAGATAAACGGCGAGGTTAGAAATACAGGAACGCCTAGGGATAAAACCATGCTGCTCATTGCACAGGGCCGGTGAAACATGGCGGTAGAGCTGGTCGTAAACTAGGCGCTCGAGTATCTTTCCGAAGAGAGGAAGCAGGGATACTGATCGATAATTTGATGGGTTCTTCTTATCACCCTTTTTGAATATAGGAATGATGCTTGCCTGCCTCCACCTCTCCGGAAAGACACCCGAACTAATGGAGGCGTTACATATCCTAGTAACTGGAACTACCAGCTCATCCGCACATTCAACAATAATGCGAGCGCTGATGTTATCAGGGCCGCAGGCCTTGTTAACAGGTACTGACTTCAAGGCAGTTCGAACAGCAGCTTCTGACACATTGAAGCGAGACAGGCTGTCAATTATTTCGTAGTCAGGCGCCTCAGGCAAAGCGGTTGCATTCGGCTGAGTAAATTTCGCGGCAAAGGCATCACTAAGCAGTTCAGCACGGCCCCGATCGTCAGTAACAGTGTTACCATCGGATGCACGGAGTACAGGTGAAATAGACGATTTGTTAGTGACACTTTTTAAAAACGACCAATATCGCTTCGGGTTAGTTTTAAATCTTCAGTCAGCCCGCGCAGATATTGAAAGTATCTCTCATTTGACAAGGTTTTGAACGCTCTCCTTCTATCTATAAACTCAGCCTTGGCCTCCTGAACGGGGTTTCGACGCATGCGGCGATATGCTGCTTCCTTCAAGCGCAAAGCAGCGCGTACCGCACTATCAAACCACGGTGGCACCCTGCGCCGGAGGACCACCGTGGGGACATGGTCGGCGATGGCGGAGTTCAGTAGGGTGTAGAAGGTGTCTACTGCCTCGTCGACGCCGATGCCGTCCAGCAGTCCCCACGGGATCAGGGATAGACTCCGGCGCAGACCATCGAAGTCTGCTCGCTTGTAATTAAAGACAGAGCGTCTGTTCAGGAGAGGGGAACGGCGCCCCGGCACGGTAATAGTAGCGACAGTCTCTCTGTGGTCGGTTTTTAACACACTGTCTCTTACATCAACACGGGTCGGCAGTCGACTGGTGAGCACCAAATCTAGCACACTCTCCCCCCTGGTGGGTTCACACACCCATTGTTTCAGCCCTAGAGCGTCACAGTCATCAATAAAGCGGACCGCTCTGTTGGTTTGTCTCTGAAATTTGGGGACTGTACCATCTTCCGACGCCGACCACCCTATCTCTGGCAGGTTAAAATCACCCGCGACGATCAGTCGATAGTCCTGAGGCCGGACGGCGGTGAGAGCCTCCGTTATCCTCTTCAGCGCGGCATCATCATCGGGCGGCCGGTAGCACACCGCCACCGTCACCGCCGCGCTCTGCAGGCGTATCAGCAGCATCTCCGCTCCGTCCGGGTCCGGGAGCTGCAGAGGCGACAGAGACGACCGCACGGCGCAGGCCACCCCGCCGCCGAGGGATCCGCGGTCGCGCCGAAACCAAGTGTGCTGTTCGAAGCCGAGACCAAGCTCGGAGTCGGCGACGTTGTCGTTTAACCAGGTCTCGGTGATCGCGACGACATCGTAGCGGTCGAGTACAGGGGCGCATGCTCGGAGATCGCCCAGCTGTTTCTTCAAACTCCGCGCATTAACATGATATGCGGTTAGAGTTTCAGGTGGCGCCACTGAGGGAGTCGCGCTCGGTCCGGGGTTGAGCTCAATGTCCCCTGCCAGCGCGACGGCAGGCCTGTAGCTGTACCGGCCCGTTTGACGTGTAGCGCAAGTGTTGGCTCCGTACGCCAGACGTGTCCGAAAGCGTCGGACGGAGATCCGTGCCACCCTCAAACGTCGAGTGGAGGCCACCCAGTGGCCAAGGCCGTCCGCGGGGCAGGCGGCCGTAGCGGCGGAGCAGAGGGCAGCACGTGAGGCAGCACGCGCGCCGGCGAACCGAGCCGGCACCGGTCCCGACCGGGCGGCGAGCAGGCAGACGCAGCAGATAAAAGCAACGCCAACCGCCGAGATTCGAACCCCCAGCGGTCCCAGCCGGCACGATCCGCCGAGAACCCTGGCATCCTGACCGCTCCGCCACCGCTCCTTGTGCTCCCGCGGCCTGTGGGCTCGACCTGGGTCGGCGCTTGTCGTGATCCCCGTCAGAGGCCCTCGGCAACATGGCGACAGCGGGTACACCCCTCATCCACAGCCCGACTCTAAATCTCCTACAGTCGGGAGTGTACAGTTGTTTATCCCACAGCACCGTGCTCAAAAGAGAGCCAAGTGTCTGAGGAGTGCAATGACCATGCACTCACACTCCATTTAACCCAAAACACAGGCTAAAACGGTATAAATACCGGAGCACTCAGCACACGTCTGCGCCTGACCAATGGCCAGCCCATCCATCTATCTATCTATCTATCTATCTATCTATCTATCTATCTATCTATCTATCTATCTATCTATCTATCTATCTATCTATCTATCTATCTATCTATCTATCTATCTATCTATCTATCTATCTATCTATCTATCTATCTATCTATCTATCTATCTATCTATCTATCTATTTATCTATCTATCTATCTATCTATCTATCTATATATCTATCTATCTATCTATCTATCTATCTATCTATCTATCTATATATCTATCTATCTATCTATCTATCTATCTATCTATCTATCTATCTATCTATCTATCTATCTATCTATCTATCTATATATCTATCTATCTATCTATCTATCTATCTATCTATCTATCTAT
>JAXIVJ010011410.1:0-43682 GCA_036785665.1 Chirona hameri
CTCCAGCTCCTAAACGTTGGTATGGCCCATGCCATACCTGCCATACTGCATTGTAACGTGCCATACTGCATTGTCCAGCCTTGTAACGTGCCTTTTCATGCGTTTTTTTTTTTGGGGGGGGGGGGCTTTCAACGCTTGGGAAGGGGCCCTTTCAACGCTCGGGAAGGGGCCCTTTCGAGGCGCCGCCCCCCCCCCCCCTGGACGAAATCCTGGCTACGTGCCTGATTGTTACGGACTCCATTGCATTTCACTTAACTGACATAACATTTCATGTTATGCAGATCCACCCTTGCTGTTTTTTGCTGCATACAGTACATTCATGTAGTCTGTGAAATGCCAAATTCAAACACATTGATATGCAAAACTCTCTTAATTTGCATTTACCTACCCTTTTAACAAGACCATTCACACCATATTAGCTTTAAATCAAAGATTGGTATCAGACCTCATCTATCTCAAAACTGTTTCAGGTTTGTACTTGGGAATTCGTGTAGATAAATGATGAGAATCGCCGCGCCATAAACTAATTTGTTTATTTGCTACCATATTGCAAAATATTGTTACCAAATGCGTACCCCGGGAGTCGTTTCTCCCTCGTCGGTAAACCTTATTAGTAAAGTAACCTTGATAGTAGGTAGGTATGTACAGGGTGTTTCATAAAAATGTAGCCACTCGGAAATCTCGTGATACCTCCGGTAGTTTTGGCTGCATGTCTTCAAATTTACCAGCGTTAGAAAGCTGATGAAATTCTACATCACATATGTGATAATCAACCACATCAACGTTCTATTCACTTAGCTTCACCGCAGCGAAAAAGGCTGAAAAGGTGCAACAAAAACATAACTATATTTCCGAAAAGGACGTGATCTTTCACATATCTGAGGTCGCGCTAGAACAGCAAACAGTAGGTTCTAGACGCTGGATCAAACACACTTCAGCAGCAAACAGTAATTACCATGAAACAGCATGGCATGTCTGACAACAACGAAGTTACGACACTCGGGGCACCACTGACCAAGCCATGGCGGCGACCTCACATCAGATGCTGGAAGTGTCGGCCGCCTGACTCCACACAAAGCTGCATCCTGCGTCGCATGTTGGCCATGATCTTGCGGCACAAGTCGGCTGTGATGGTGGCCAGGATCTCCCTGATGATCTCATTCAGGTCATTCAGAGTGCGTGGTTGGACCTGGTACACTCTTCCCTTGATGAACCCCTAGCGAGCGCTACGTCGCAATGCTCCAGGAGTTCTTCTTCCCGAGGTTCCGGAACGGAACGAAATGTGGATGCAACAAGACGGTGCCACTGCACACACCGGTGTGTTCATGTCAACCTGGACGCACTCAAGGCCAAGTTCGCTGACAGGCTCATCTCGCAGAAGATGGATTTTCCGTGGCCGGCCAGGTTACCCGACCTGAGCCCCATTGATCTTTCTTCCTTTGGGGGTTATCAAGGGAAGGGTGTACCAGGTCCAACCACGCACTCTGGATGACCTGAAGGAGAGCATCAGGGAGATCCTGGCCACCATCACAGCCGACTTGTGCCGCAAGATCATGGCCAACATGCGACGCAGGATGCAGCTTTGTGTGGAGTCAGGCGGCCGACACTTCCAGCATCTGATGTGAGGTCGCCGCCATGGCTTGGTCAGAGTGGTGCCCCGAGTGTCGTAACTTCGTTGTTGTCAGACATGCCATGTTGTTTCATGTTCATTACTGCTTGCTGCTGAAGCGTGTTTGATCCAGCGCTTAGGACCTGCTGTTTGCTGCTCCAGGGCGACCTCAGATCTGTGAAAGATCACGTCCTTTGCGGAAATATAGCTATGTTTTTGTCGTATTTTTCAGTCTTTCGCTACGGTGAAGCTAAAAGAATAGACGTCGATGGGGTTGGTTATCACATATGTGATGTAGAATTTCATCAGTTTTCCAATGCTGGTAAGTGTGAACACCTGCGACCAAAACTACCGGAGTTATCGCGAGAATTCCAAGTGGATACATTTTTATTTAACACCCTGTACGTGTTAGCGCGAAATTTTTACGGTTTTGCCTGATAAAACCCAGAAATATAGGCGGTGGGCCTTGTAGCTCGGATAATAAGCTACAAATGTTATTCATTAAATTCAGCGTTACGACGAACCGATGACGATGACTGGCTTCGTTATGACGATGACTACCGATGTGACGCCGGGAAGCGGCGTGAAAATGTTAATTTTAGGTCCTGGAAAACGAAATGTTAATATTGGAACCAGACTGTGAGGTGAGATGGCTTGAGGAGATGGTCCTGGCCTGTTTCCACTATTAGCTCTTCGGTCCAGCAAATTGTGCACCGCTGGAGCAGTTTCCGGGTGCCGATCTCCTCGTCTTTGCGTTCGCGTCGCCTTTTTCGGGCTCGGCAAACTAGCTAAACATGTAGCCTGCTTGAAACTTAAAAGTGAATATTTTATGAAGGGAATGGGCCTTGGGGCCAGCAATTCACGCCAAGGAGAGCCTTTGCCAGACAGTTAATGCAATTATTTTTCCCGTTTTCCAAATTTGTATAAGCAATTGCGAAACTTGTGTCATGCCGCGAAGCGGTGCGAAATTTTCCAGTTTTTGACACTAGATAGCTGGATTTTGACTGCACTGCAAAGGCAATTTTTACGATAAATGGGTAATTTTTACCGCAAAAGGTGTGGTGGGAGGTCAACCCCCTCCCCCGCCTTCTAAAAGTGGGGGGGGGAGTTTGCACAGACCTCCCCCCCCGACCCTCCCGTCGGCGACGCCCCTGGCTGACAAATATTGCAGCACACACTCTCCTGAGATGAAAATTGTTAAATTGTTTTGTACTACCACCCTCCCCCCCCCCCGAATTAAAAAACGCATTAGACTTATCAAATTACCATTTTTAAACCCAAGAAAACATTGCACCAGGTGGGTCAGAGTACAGCACATTATCGCTCATTATGACCGCGCCGCGCCGACCACGGCAAGCAGGCGCTCCAGGCGACGGCTAGCAACCCCTGGGCTGGCTCGAGGGCCCCGTTCACAGACTCAATGGCCCTCTGGATAAGCTCGAGATGGCCCTGAACAGACTCAATGGCCCCTTGGCAAGTCGAGAGGCCCCTGAGCAGACTCTAATATCCCCTGGGCAGGTTCGAGAGGCCCCTGAACAGGATCAATGGACCATTGGGAAAGCTCGAGAGGCCCCTGAACAGACTATAATGGCCCCTAGGCAGGCTCAAGAGGCCCTTGAACACTCAATGGTCCCCTGGGCAAGCTCGAGAGGCCCCTGGACAGGTTCGAGAGGCCCCTGAACAGACTCAATGGGCCCCTGGGCAAGCTCGAGAGGCCTCTGGGCAAGCTCTAATGGCCCCTGGGCAGGTTCGAGAGGCCCCTGAACAGACTCGATGGGCATCTGGGAAAACTATAATGGGCCCCTGGGCAGGTTCAAGAGGCCCCAAAACAGACTATAATGGGCCCCTGACCAGGCTCGAGAGGCCCCTGAACATACTCAATGGACCCATGGACATGCTCGAGAGGCCACTGGGCAGGTTTGTTGGGCCGTTGGTGGGCTCAATTAGCCCCTGGACAAGTGGACATGCTCTAGAGGCCCCTGGGCCGGTTTTGGGGCCCTGAGTGGGCTCAATGGGCATGCTCGAAAAGTCCCTGGGCATGGTTTTGCGCCCTTAAGTGGGCTCAATGGGACATGCCCAAGAGGCCCCCTGGGCCGGCTTCGAAAGCCCTTCAGTGTCTCTGAGGGCCCTTGACATGCACCAGAGTGACCCTTGCCTGGTTTGAGGGCTCCTCTGCGACTTTTTGAAAGCTATTTAGCTAATGCAAATGGCATCTGGGCCAATCTCGGCGGGGCCCCCTGTGACCCGTAAGGGGGGGGGGGGTGCAATTGCCCCCCTTGCCCCCCTGGCTGCGCCCCTGCCCAATCTGACCTGGTGTCCGGTAACCAAGTGGTCTTCTGAGGGTTGGGATGAGCGTGTGGGTTGGCGGCCGCTGGTCCTGGCGGGGGCGACAGGTCTGGGCGAGAGCGGGTCTTCCGAGGGTTGGGATGAGCGTGTGGGTTGGCGGCCGCTGGTCCTGGCGGGGGCGACAGGTCTGGGCGAGAGCGGGACTTCCGAGGGTTGGGATGAGCGTGTGGGTTGGCGGCCGCTGGTCCTGGCGGGGGCGACAGGTCTGGGCGAGAGCGGGTTTTCCGAGGGCTGGGATGAGCGTGTGGGTTGGCGGCCGCTGGTCCTGGCGGGGGCGACAGGTGACAGGTCTGGGCGAGAGGGGGATAGTTAGAGGAGATTGATGCAGCCGCTGGATAAATGTGGGGGCGTCAGCACGACGTCGGTAGGTGGTAGGGCCGGGGAGATGTCGGGACAGTCTCTCGTCCGGTGTCCAGCGGCTGGCAACCAACCTTTACTGTCTTGTCCCCCCCCCCCCCCTGAAGCCGACCCGGGGACTGTCCCAGTACTGTCCCGCCTGCCGAGCCCCGTCCAGCGGGCGGCGGCCGGTAACATTCCATTATGGCTGCTTTGCTTTCCTACTAAATCAGCGATATTCCAAGATTGTCTCACCTGTCGCCGCCCCTCCCCACGCTGTCCTTCCCCCGCTCTGCATCCCGACCCTGCCCCCTGCCCGTCCGACGGCCGGTGGCCGCCGTCCGTCCTATATCAGCCGTCTGTCCGGCAGTAATTCATCAGCAGTTACGGGGCTGTCGCCGGCCGGAAACGGGCTGCACCGGTGCCGACTGTCGCCACCGGACCGGTCACGGCCACCAGACGGGGAGCGGACGATGATTGCCTGCGGGCACGACACGACATGTCGTGACTGGATGACCTGCCAGGCGTGGAGCGGCAAGGCATGGAAGGACGCGGCATGAGCCATGACCTGCGTGATCCGTCTCTCGACCCGGCCTGTATGTTAGTGATGCGACAGTCGCCGGCTGGCCGATGACGACATCATCTGGCGTCTGTTCTGTTCTCCCTATCGGATATATTGGCAGCAGTCACTTACCCAGCAGTCACATTCCCCGGTGACCGTCTGGCTTGGCCTAACGTGACGGCCGTCTGTCGACAGCGATATTTTGTGTTGGTTATTACCTATTATGTCCGTCGGTTCTGTATTTTTTATCTCGCTCCTATCTATGCTGTCGATCATATCCTGTTGGCATTGTATTACTAAGCTAATTTATTATTTTTGATCGATTTATTTTTTGTTCTTTATTTCCCCCGGGTGTTTGCTGACTTTTGGGCGCGGCTCTCTGTCAGAGCTGGTCCTGTAATTTTCTCCGGTTACCGCCTGTGCCCGTTTGGCCAGTTGACCTGTCACTGAACCGCTGGACAGCTGCACAGATGTGTTGTTGACTCGGATTCCGCACAAATATGGTGCTTTTCTGGTATGTTTGGTGAGGCCCGTCAGGGGTCGCCTTGTCGGGGCCGTCACCGGTCGTGGTCAGGGCGGTGCAACTCGGTCGGGCCGCCATGTTTTACGGACTCTTTGGTGGCGAAGAGCCGCGGACTGGCGATATAGTTATACCTCATTGACCGCTGCTGTGCTGGGTGGCGATATAGTTATACCTCATTGACCGCTACTGTGCGGACTGGCGATATAGTTATACCTCATTGACCGCTACTGTGCGGACTGGCGATATAGTTATACCTCATTGACCGCTACTGTGCGGACTGGCGATATAGTTATACCTCATTGACCGCTGCTGTGCTGGGTGGGGACGAGTGGACTTGTAAGTCTAAAGGTATACAGTTACACGGTTAAAAAAATGCAACCGCAACCGCCTGTAACCGTGGGGATCGAATCCGTAACCGCCCGTAACCGTAGGGCTCAAATCCGCAACCACCCGTAACCGTAAGGCTCAAATCCGTAACTGCCCGTAACCGCAGCAAACGAATTTTGTAACCACCTGTAACCGCATGTACAAATAAGTTGTTTTCCTTTTCAAAACGTAACAAACGTACCTGTTGAGTGTTCAATAATCGTGTCATTTTTAGCATAAGTCATAACTGAAAAAAGGTAATTGGAATAAGTAAAATGCATGAAAACTGAAGAGCTTCAGGAACGCAAAAACTCAAATAGGTACTCACAAAAAATGATAATAATATTGGTAACATAACTTTCGTGTAGCTTCCATGCCGTTGCCGCGTAGTTTCTGTGTTGATGCCTGTTCGATTGAACGGAAATTATATGTTTTATGTGTGTCAGAATTCTCTTTTCTGCAAGGTCTACGCAATGTCGTCTTTATTGTTTATATTTTAACGTCAAATTCAGCCGCGGAATAAAATCACCGCAACCGTAACCTCGTGCAACCGTAACCGCTCGTAACCGTAACCTCGTGCAACCGTAACCACCCGTAACCGTGACCGTGAGCGGAAAACGCAACCGTAACCGACCGTGACAGCGGTTAACCGCGGTCAGGCGCGGTTTAACCGCGGTTTAACCGCGGCTTAACCGCCCGACTGTACACCTCTATGCAATAACTTTTTTACTTCTGCATATCTATTTATTACATTTGATATTATGTTAGGGATCAGAATTTAAACGGCCGTTTGCAATTTGTTGCACCCTACTTGTTAAATATTTACGAGGACTCCATACTTTAAAGGGTCGGCTAAAATTACTGGTCATAAAGCATTTATTGTCGTTTCAGCGATGCGGTGATGTACATATCTTTATATTGCATTATATAGGTTTATATCATGAGTGGTTTGTCCCGCAATTGCGGTTGGTAGACAAGGCCATGCCATCGTTCTCTGGGAGTTTCCTTTGTCAGAACATAAAACAACGTGGCATGGCCTTTGGCTCCTCATTTGTGGCTGCCACTAGTTGCTGTTATGTCTAACTACACACTGGTTGCTGTTATGACTAACTACACACTGGTTGCTGTTATGTCTAACTACACACTGGTTGCTGTTATGTCTAACTACACACTGGTTGCTGTTATGACTAACTACACACTGGTTGCTGTTATGACTAACTACACACTGGTTGCTGTTATGTCTAACTACACACTAGTTGCTGTTATGTCTAACTACACACTGGTTGCTGTTATGTCTAACTACACACTGGTTGCTGTTATGTCTAACTACACACTGGTTGCTGTTATGACTAACTACACACTGGTTGCTGTTATGTCTAACTACACACTGGTTGCTGTTATTTCTAACTACACACTGGTTGCTGTTATGTCTAACTACACACTGGTTGCTGTTATGTCTAACTACACACTGGTTGCTGTTATGTCTAACTACACACTGGTTGCTGTTATGTCTAACTACACACTGGTTGATGTTATGTCTAACTACACACTAGTTGCTGTTATGTCTAACTACACACTGGTTGCTGTTATGTCTAACTACACACTGGTTGCTGTTATGTCTAACTACACACTGGTTGCTGTTATGTCTAACTACACACTGGTTGCTGTTATGACTAACTACACACTGGGGGCAGATGGGGGCACTGCCTCGTGACGTCGTGCGGGGCAGTGTCGGGCGTGGGCTGCGGCCTGTCTGGAGCGCCGGGGAGGTACCCCACAGCTCTCCCCGGCCGGGGCGGTAACCCCCAGCACTGTTCAATCGTAAATCCATGGACATATTAAGAGCTCTTTCGGGAAATTCATGGACATCTGCGAAACCATGGACATTTCGTGTCCATGGTTTTATTTCATGCCACAGGTTGAATATCGTGGACACCCAGCATCAGCAACATCAAACGTAATTGCGTGGACTTGACGCGAACGGCCTAAAATGTCCACGTTTTAACTCGTTTGTGAACCGACCAGAGAAATAGTTCGAAAATTCACCACCAGGTTTGAATCCTTAGCCTTCATTAATACCTCGTTTGGTATTGGTCATGCTGGATGTAAAAACGACTCTGATTGGCTGATGCACCCGTGTCCATGGAAGTCAGGAAAACTTAATACCTTTGTCCATGGATGTTGGCCAATTTCTAATAACTTATCAGCTGACGGCTGCGCCAGCTGGCTAACGGCTCGCGCGCGTGGACGCGGTCACGGCTTTGTTTGGGTTCTGTGTGAGAGTGGCTGCGCAGATTGTGGTGCAAGACGCCGAAGCCTGGAGGAGCTGGAGATGGCAGACAAAAGGAAGGTGAGTTAGTAGTTACTGAACTATTTATTTTATCAGACATGTTTTTAGTCTGTTATGCGGTCTTCAAATCAAACTTCTAATATCCTGACTTAAATGTGTTTGTATCTAGGCGGCACACCTGAGCGCCGCAGCTCGCCAGTGTTGCAGGACTGAAATATTTTACATTACATTACGTTATTACAAGGGCGGATCTAGCCGGCCGTTTTTTTTGTTGGGGGGGGGCCGTTTTTTAGCGGACCTTACCTACCCCCAATTTCGAATTTGTTCCCGGATTTGGGCCTCTTTATTTTGCAACCACACGATTTATAATGTGTTTTTTTAGGTTTTCAACCTTTTGGTATATCGAAAAAGGAAAGATGTCAGCTTGCAGTTTGTGTTGTTCCGACATTGCCTTATACTGAGCAAAACTATGTCAATTGTCAGCTGTACCCAGGGGCGTCGCCGATAATTTTTGAGTGGGGGGGGGTCGGCTGAAATGACGAAAAAATGTACACCAATTTGTTATGCGTGTATTTAACCCTCGCCCTACGGGGGGCCTGACCCTGAGGTTTTTCTTGAATAACTTTTACACATGAGGCGCATCTTGCTGAAAGTTTAGGGAGTTGAGTTTACAACAATTATACGTATTCTGTGAAAATTAATTTGAAATTAGTTCAGAATTTTGGTAAATAATCATGTTTTGATGACGTCATGTTGGTAAAAAAAACAAAAAATACTTGACAAATCGTAGAAAACAGGGTTTTAAAGAAAATTACAAACACAATTCACCAAAGATATAAAATGGCATTCTCTTTAAAATGACAATCTGGGATTTTCAAAATTTTGGATTTTTGATCCCTAAAATAAAAAAACTAATTTTTGGGGAAAATCCTCACAAAATAAAAATTTTCCAAGATGTTGGAAAAACTGGAATATATGTTGGAGAACTGAGTATGGGAAATACCCATACCAAATTTGAAAGCAATATCTTCGTTTTTGACTGAGTAATGGCTCCCTAAGTGTAAGAAACTGATGACGTCATTTTTTAAAATAACTTTTTTTAATTTTTTGACAAGATCCGAACAAATAATTACCTTTTCTGTATTTCTGAGCCAATACTGGTCTAGGAACATGCCTTTTTATTTACATTTATCATTTTCTAATTTTGAGGTTTTCTGAAGAGCAAAATCGCTGTTCTGGACTTGGTAAATCCGAGGTCATTCACTTGACCTGGAAGGTCACCCGTTGACCTGAAACCAAAAAATCACATACAGTTAGATTCCTCTCATGACAGGAAATATGCTGGTTCGTACCGCATTGCTCTAAGTTGCTTGGTTTGAAAGTTAACAGGGGGCTGTCAGGCCCCCCCCCCCCTCCCGTAGGGCGAAGGTGAAAAAAGCTCCCGTAGGGCGAGGGTTAAGCCTTTGCAGCATTTTTAATGTGGATTTGCATGTTATAATAGGCACGGGCGTAGGAAAGGGGGGACAAGGGGCCATGACCGACATTGCCTTATACCCCCCCCCCCCCCCTGGAGGCCAGGGGCCCCTCTGGTGACCGAGCGAGGGCCCCTGGGGCCGAAGGCCCAAGTGATTTTGATGGTGTCAGGCGCCCGCAAAACGCCTTACGTCGCATAAAATAACGCCCACGAACCGATGAAAAAATCGTAACACGAATAAATAACAGCACTTGCCTGTCTGTTAACCCGCGCGGCGCTGGGGTCTCCATCCGAACGCCCGGTGCTGGGGAAAAAGTTTACCCCCCCTCGTATCTTCCGAACCAATAACCGCAGCGAGACGCGTAAGGCGGCGATCGAAAGCTCTCAGTTAGCAGAATCTAACGCGTACCCGAAATTCTTAAAATAAGGTCACATATCAGGTCACGGTCAGGTCAAGTGCCAAAATTTAAGTATTTGGGTTTTTGGGCTATACTTTTCATCCAAAGCCTTATATTGCAACTGTTATCTCACAAAGTGCTCCCAACTGTATAATGCATCTCCTGCATAAGTAAAAGTGAAATTGTAAGCAAAGGTCAAGGTCAAGATCAGGTCACAAAAGGTCACTGGTCTACGAAAGCCATGCGACACATGTTGTATGGGTTATTTTACACGTATAATTCGATAGAAGCAGCCATTTTTACAGCCTGACCCCATATAATAGTCCTCAGGTCAAGGTCAGGTCATAATAAGGACAATATTTTTAATTAATTAATCTAGATAAACATTGCATGTTTCTAGACTAGTGTTGTCTTAGAAATACAGTGGTGGCATGTATTTGTCTGTATCTGGTCAGTAAAAGCCAAAAAACGCAAATAAAAAAAATGACGTCCTGAGTTACTTATACTTCGAGAGCTATAAGTCAGTCAAAAATAAAGATATTGCTTTGAAATTTGGTTTCAGCATCGTTCATACTCGGTTCTCTATTACTTCTTCCGGTTTTTTGAAAATCGTTTTTAAAAAAACTTTTGTGGAAATTCTTCCAAAAAATCAGTTTTTTTTTGCATTTTTGGGGGTCAAAAACCCAAAATGTTGAAACTCCGAGATAGCCATTTTAAAGACAATGTTATTCTCTGTCTTTTGACGTCTTTTATTTGCGAGTTGCAATAAGATGCTATGCTCTACGATTTTTTCAAACATTTAACGTTTTTTCACCAAAAATGACATGACATGACGTCACTAAAACGTCATTATCTCCTCAAAATTTTCACGAATTAAAAAAAAAAATTGGCAGAAGACTTAGAATTGATGCAAAGGTACCATAAGTTTCACTGTGATATCTTTCATAGTTTTCAAGTTATTGAGAAAATCCGGGAGGGGGGGGGGGGGGGTAAAATTTACCCCCCCCCCCCCCAGCGCCGCGCGGGTTAAAAGCATGTATATGTAAATACGTAGAAAGGGGCCCCAGCCAGTGTGGATAGGGCCCTCTACCATATTTTAAAGGGCCTGCCGATCTGCAGAAGGCCCCCTGTCGGCATTTAGATGGCCCCCTCCGGTTGTAGAGGGCCCTCTGCCGGCCTTTATAGGGCCCTGCCAATCTGTAGATGGTCCCTGCCGATCTGGAGAGGACCCTCTGCCGGTCTTTAGAGGGTCCTGCCGATCTGTAGATCGCCCTGCCAATCTGTAGAGTGCCTCTGTCGGCATTTAGAGGGCCCTGCCGACCTGTAGAGGGCCCTCTTCCAGCCTTTAGAAGCCCTGTCAATCTGCAGTGTCCCAACCAATCTGTAGAGGCCCTTTGCTGGCCTTTAGAGGGCCCTGCCGATCTATAGGGGGCCCTCTACCCGCCTTTAGAGGGCCTTTCTAGCATGTAGAGGGCCTGCCAATCTGCAGAGGGCCCCCTGTCGGCATTTAGAGGGTCATGCAAACCTGTAGAGGGCCCTTTCCCAGCCTTTAGGGGCCCTAACGTTCTGCAGAGTGCCCCAGCCAATCTATAAGGGCCTTCTGCCGGCCTTTAGAGGGCCCTGCCAGCCTTTAGAGGGCCCTGCCGATCTGGAGATCGCCTTGTCAATCTGCAGACAGCCTCTATCGGCATTTAGAGGATCCTGCCGACCTGTAGACGGCCCTCTCTCAGTCTGTAGGGGCCCTGTCGATCTGCGGAGTGTCCCAGCCAATCTGTAGAGTGATTGTAGAGGGCCCTCTTCCGGCCCGCGAGTCACTGGGGGGGGGGCTTTTTTTAGCCCCCCCTTAGGAATATTAGGCATATCTCAATAACTAATGCAGATATCGACGCCAAACTTGCAGTACCTATCCGCGCATCATTTTACACATTATAAGAAAAAATTAAAAAATTTCGTCAGAATTTATTTGAGATATAGTGAATTTAGTGACGTCACTAAACACGATTTTGACACCAAAATCGGCTAAATTTTGCCAGGCCCTACAAATGCCGCATATGAAGCAAAATGCAATCGAAAAACGCTAAAAGGTAGAACATTGCAAGGGCTACAAACCGGCTATCTCGAAATTTCGAAACATTTGGGTTTTGACCCAAAATTTGAAGAAAAAAACTTTTTTTGAAAAAATGCTCACAAAATCAAATATTTGAAAGATATTGAAAAAAACGGAATATATATCAGATAACAACATATGGGCAACTACCACACCAAATTTCAAAATTAAATCATCTTTTTTACTTTCATGACATATAAAGTATGGGTAAATCATGACGTCAGATTTTGAAATTGCGTTTTTTGGATTTTATTGACCGGATACAGACAAATAAATGCCAGCACTGTTTTCTTTTGATAAATCTGATATAGAAACATGCCTTTTTTATTTCGATTTATCAATTTCAAATTTTGACCTTCAGTGGCCTGAACTTGACCTGAACTTGACACTAACTTCACGTAAATGAAGTCAGGTGGTAAAATGACTTCTACTATCGAATTCTACGCGTAAAAGCATCCATAAACCATGTGCTGCATGACTTTCGTTGATATTTTGAGTGTAGTAACCTTTTGTGACCTGACCTTGACCTTGCTCTTTTCCAACAATCTCACTTTAGCTCATGTGGGATATGTATCATACCTTTGACATCACTTTGGGTGATTATAGGCGTAATCGAAGGCCATGGATGGCAAGTATTGTCCATAAACTCAAATACCTCGATTTTGACGTTTGACTTGACCGTGACCTGACATGTGACCTTAATTTGACATTTTTAAGTTTGCGTTAGGCTTCTCTCATTGAGCGCTTTCGAATGCCGCCTTGCGCGTCCCGCTGCGATCATTGGTTCTGAAGATACCAGGGGGGGCTAAAAAAAGCCCCCCCCGTGAGTAGTGTTACAGAATATACCCCAGTGACTGCCGGGTTAGAGGACCCTGCCGATCTGTAGAGGACTCTCTGCTGGCCGTTAGAGGGTCCTGTGGTGGTAGAGGTGGTCTGCCGGTCGAGCGCCGGTGAGGCTCTCGAAGGAAGACCAGTGCAAGTTCTCATTGTTTTTCAGTGTATGCTAGAGGAAATGTCTGAGAGGAGTACAAGGCTTTGGTAATGTAGGCTTTGACCTTGACTCGAACTCGGGCTACCACTACCAGGAAAGGTCAGAAGGTTCTCCCACTGAGCTACAGGGGCGGACAAATCGCTCGTTTCCGCACTATCGAAGGCTTGTTAATGTTAGTGTCATAATTCCCACCCCAGAATCCAGATCACTGCACAATAATTTAGATGGGGCGGAATTAATGCATTGCACTGCAATAGAAGTTGATATGAGGATAAATAAAGCTTGGATATTCCGATAACTCCTATATATTACGGCTTATCACACATATTGCACTATATATATATGACTATTCCATTTACGATTTTCATCAAAAGAACTCCTAAGTATTTAATGCATGGGTTTCTCGTGATTGGTGTATCATTTAATACTATGTCAAGATCTTGTCACGTCACTGATGTTGAATAGATTTGGTAATTTGTCTTTGATGCATTAGTGATAATATATTTACATGGAACAACTCGTTATTTTTGGAATTAATTATTTGATCTTTATTTGCAGCTCTTCAACATTTCTAGCTTGAATATAAATTGCCGTATATCATCAGCAAATAAGTAAAATGTACCAATTTCTGTTGTATTGCTGATGTCTTAATATAGAGAATAAGTAAAAGAAGACCTAAAATTGAACCCTGTGGGACTCCAATCTGCATCATTTGTTTCTTAGATGCAACCGCAAAAGAATGAAGTTATGCAGTTTGTAATGTATGTAACATTATAAATAAACAATAATACAAATTTGCAGAACTAAGTAACAGTATATAAACAAACAACATAAGTATGCATAAACGTGCATAATTTGAAATAAAACATAGTAAATCAGAGATAGAGATTTATATTGGTGTTGAGCAATATAGTACCTCTATTTCTTTTCTGCTTTCTTGAAATATGAATTAATTAGATCATGTTTCAACTTATAGATCAATTAATTATATCATGCGCGAAAGCCACCCCGACTAACCGACGCTGGAACCTGGGTGAGATCGAACAGCAACAAGCTTTGCTTAGCTGGGGGGGCTCACCGGGTTCCAGCATAGACCTTCTGCTTGCCTAGACCAGGATCTGCCTTCCCCAACCTTTGTATGAATGAAATTGTATCCTGCCTCACTGTCTGGCAAACCTTTCTTGATGGCAACGTGATGGGGGCAGCAGGCAGTGGGGCACACACTTACAATCCTTACTAACTCGGTTACGTATGTGCGAATGTCAGAATGTATGATTCCCAGGGGCGTAGTTGGGGGGGGGGGGGGGGGGGGGCAGTCACTTGTTGATTTCAGCAACGACTACTTTCTGCCTTCTTATTTTTAACCACATTACCACTGACCACTTAGCCTTCCTCTCTTCATTTGATTTTGTTATTTCTTCTTCCATTTCCTAGCTGGGAGTGCCGCGACATTTTCTCTTTGTTCTCTGGTGTTAAAGTAAGGTGATGTGCGTCGATGGGATCGAGGGCGGGGGCACTCCTGATCACCTGTTAATGGGTGGCGGCATAGAAGAAGAAGAAGAAAAATATATATATATATATATATATATATATATATATATTATTGCCATTTTATGCCTCTTATTAATATATGACGATATCGTGTTGTAGAAACTCCTCGTATCACAATGCGGTGTATTTTTTTCAAGATAATTGCCAAGCAAACTGTATCCAAAGCTTTCTGTAAATCAAGGTGGAGCATGTTGTTTCGTTATTTTGTAGAGATTTTGTAAACTTCATCGTACATTTGAACAATCGGCATGTACGTACTGTGTTGTTTCCTGAATTCGAATTGAAGAAGATTCAGGATAATATTTGCAGTAACCCCGCGCCCCGCTGGAGGTGGTAAAATCTGCCCCCCCCCCCTTCCCGGATTTTCTCAATAACTTGAAAACAATGATAGATATTAATGTCAATCCTTCAGTACCTTATGCTGCATCGATTCTACGTCTTATCACTACATTTCAATGAGAATGGTGGATTGCTTTGGGAGATAATGACGTTTTAATCACGTCATGTCATGTAATTTTTGGTGGAAAAACAATACATGCTTGCAAAATCATAAAAATTCGAGTTTTGACAAAATTGCAAATACAAAATGGTGAACAAAAGGAAATGACAAAATATAAAAAATGACTATCTCGGATTTTCGATATTTTGTGTTTTTCACTGCCAAAAATGAAAAAATAAACTTGTTTTTCGTTGTCGAAAACTTATTTGTCGTTGTTTTACATCATACAACGTACTGTACTGTTTTAATGATGTGGGCCCCTTGGCTACGAGGTCTGATCCCATTTGCCCCCCCCCCCCCCCCTGGGCAAAATATTCCCTACGCCCTTGCTCCTCCTCACCCCTCATTTCATCAGATCACCCCCCATCAGACGAACCTCATCACCCTTCATCTGTAACCTGAAAGCTCTTGGTGTTTTTTTTTTGTGTGTGTGTGTGTGTGGGGGGGTAAAATGTATGAAAAACAAGGCAGAATAACAATAAGTATGAATAACAATACAGAATTATGAATAAATACAATAGGCAGAATTATGAATAACTATATGTAGCTTACATCAAGTAGCCTCCTCAAACCAGCACTATATATTCAAGAGCTGCCATTCTCGATTTTGAAGATGACAATCTTAGTCGTGCCTAAAATAGTGTTGGATTTTTTTTTTTGCATTTCTTTACAGCATATTTTATGCACTTGAGAATACCTTCATTGTAAATGCAACACATCCAATTTCAATACAATGCAATATAGTGCAATACGATTCAATGCAATACAATGGTGTTGCTATTATCAAAGCTTCCTGGACACTATTGGGTTAATCACTACAATATAAATTGGACGTTTTCTCTCCGTTCCGCTTCCATCTGCTGGTTAGATCGTAAATCCATGGACATATTAACAGTTCTTTCGGGAAATTCGTGGACATCGGCGAAACCATGGACATGTCGTGTCCATGGTTTTATTTCATGCCACAGGTTGAATATCGTGGACACCCATCATCAGCAACATCAGACGTAATTGCGTGGACTTGACGCGAACGGCCTCAAATGTCCACGTTTTGACTCGGTTGTGAGCCGGCGAGAAAAATAGTTCGAAAATTCGCCACCAAGTTTGTATCCGTATAGTTCGTTGCCTATGTTGGTTATCCATCGCCAGTGCGGGGAGATTGCAACTCCCTAGTTATTTGTTGTTGTTGCGAATAACTAGATATTGTCATCCCATTGCAACGAAACTTTCAGTGCCATACTTTTCAACAATTTGCCACCCACTCTGAAGTTTTGAAGTGTACTCATTGGCCCTTGCCTCACCCGTGACCTATCACCTGCTTCTCAAGGTCATGTCAAGCGCATTTTGCGTCCCCCAGCATATGGACGCTTGTAACTTAAACACTTAAAAGGAATGTTTCACCTTTCTGAAAGTTGTCAAATACACGCTGGTTGTAGTAGAAAATATGAAATAAGTGCTGCTGAAAACGATGGTGATATTTTTTCACTCGAAAAGTCACTTAACTTTATACAAATTAAGTTTTTAGATTTGGGCGAATGACGTCATTATTGAGCTATATACCGCCGCTGATTGGCTGACAAAGTGGGATTGGCTGAAAAAGTGTCTGTCAGCCAATCAGCGGCTGCACCAGCCTAGAGTCATTTTGCAAATGGTAAATTAAATTGCTTAAAAATGGATAAGTTTTGGGAAAAATTACCTTAGTAATTTATACCTTTCAATAACGGCTCAAGGTAATGACTATCTCAGTTTAAAACTAATACAAAGGTAAAACATTCCCTTTAACAGTTGTGTTGGACAGGAGCATATAAACAGGTGTCAATTGGTGATATTTAGGTTGCCGATGAGATCGTGACGTTACAGATGCCAACCGAGGCCTGGTGACCTTTTCTGACCTCCAGTGTCTTTAAGGGCATTTTGAGACACTATTTACAAATTTCACAATTATTTTGCCCAACTATATGTTATAATGAGGTCATGGTCTCTTACATATTAACCGAGGTCATTGACCTCAGACGACCTTTTGCCTGAAGTTAGGCACCTACAATTGCTATAAATGCATTCTAATAACAAGAAGGAATGTGCTGAAGTTTAATATATAATATACCACGAGCGAGTATAAATATGCAGTTAATCGATTGATCGATCAGTTTATCGATATGCTGTTAAGCGTGTCGATTAAAACATTTTTATACTCTTGAGTTGTGTAATTATTTTATCCCGCACCGCCATGCTACATAAAAAACCACAGGACTTCTCAGCCGTGGTTTATCAGATCGATAATCACCATATGTTGATTGAATTCCCATTTAACTCAAGGTCGGTTAACAAAATTGTTTCAACACGTTACTCAGTTGCAAACACAGATATCGGCGGGGGATAAATCGTCATTCTAATTTGATTATAAGTCATTTAATTTGTACATACACAATTTACCTGATATCAAGGTCATTTGGTTACCTCAAAGGTAATGAAATGGCCCAGAATATTAAAATCAGATATCGACGATTTTCTCGAATAATAAGCAACACGCTCAGTTTTCTTATTTAACTCTAGCTCAATTAGGGGCGAAACGCGCCAGGACCTGCACGGTATGTACGTAGACTGCACTGGCGAGGGTGTAAGTACCGTAACGGAGCTTTATATCTTTTCAGCTATGCTTCGTCTAACTCTAGTGGGGGCGACCCATCATGGCGCCCGTCATCAGGTGGCGTGCCTTCTAGAGAAGACGAATATCCGAACCCACAACGTCTCAGGGCACTAACAGGTGCGTGGAGCTTTAACTTGCGCCCCGCTGGGCCTCTGTGTCGGTAGTATAAGTCATTTTATTTAATTCATTTTCTATCAGTCATTTACATTGAATTCCCACCAACTGAATATCACCCTACACCCCTGCGACGTGGAAATGGGCTCAGTCAGTTACGGATTAAATTTCCTTCGTTTTCCCTTCGACACACCGCTGCTCCGAAAGGAAAACGAAGGCAATTTCAGCCGTAACATGCAGGGGCGTCGCCGACGGGAGGACGGGGGGGACGGTCTCCACGATCCCCACTCTCAAGAGGGGTGGTTGACCCCCCCACACACACACCCACACCCTTATCCACTGCGCGTGTTAATATTTAATCCATGCTTCCATTAGTCTGATCCAACGATATTTTCGAAACAATCCGCTCGCGTGAGATCCTTAACAATCAATTACCTTATATAGCAGTATCGACCACCCTGTCTTACAGTACATTTACCATTCTAATGAAATTGGCAGGATTTGAAATACACAAATGTAACCTAGTTCTATTTACAACGATGATTACCTAACTTGATGTTTTGCTGACAAATATGTAATTGTGTCATTGCAGATCTCATCCAGTACCTGGAGTAACGGGGACGGCGGCGGCGGCGGCGGCGGCGCGTGACGTATTTGTGGTACCTGGGTCGTTTCGAATGGAAATGTGTTTGTGTCGGAACCTTTCACATTTTCAATACATTTGGTTGTATTTGATTTATTTCCTCGGGGGGCAGCGTTGAGCTTTGCATTGATTGAACAGCGTTGATGTGCTGAATGTACGTTACAGCACTGCGGTGGATTAACCCTCGTCCTACGGGGGGGGGGGGGGGGGCTGACAGCCCCCCCTGAGGTTTTTCTTGAATAACTTTTTACACATGCGTTGTATCTTGCTGAAATTTTCGGTAGCTGAGTTTACAGCAATTATACGTAGGCTGTAAAAATGGTTGATATTTGTAGGCTGTTATTTGAAATTGGTTGAGAAATTTGGGAAATAATGACGTTTTGATGACGTCATGTTGGTAAAAAATATAAATATTTGAAAAATTGTAGAAAATAGTTTTAAAGCAAATTGCAAACGCAATTCACCAAAGATACACAATTTCATTCCCTTTCAAATGGCAGTCTCAGATTTGCAAAATTTTGGGTTTTTGACCCCTAAAATAAAAATGATTTTTTTGGAAAAATCCCCACAAAATAAAAAATTTCAAAGATTTTAGAAAAACCGGAATATATGTGAGGGAACTGAGTATGGACAATACTCATACCAAATTTCAAAGCAATATCTTCATTTCTGACTGAGTGATGGCTCCCTAAGTGTAAGAAACTGATGACGTCATTTAAAATAAAACTTTTTTGACTTTTTTGACAAGATACGAACAAATAATTACCTTTTCTGTATCTCTGAGCCAAAACTGGTCTAGGAACATGCCTTTTTATTTACATTTATCAATTTCTAATTTTGAGGTTTTCTGAAGAGCAAAATCGTTGTTCTGGATGTGGTTAATCCGAGGTCATTCACTTGACCTGGAAGGTCATCTGTTCATCTGAAACCTCAAAACTGCATACTGTTCGATTCCTCTCATGACAGGCAACATGCTGGTTCTTACCGCATTGCTCTGAGTTGCTTGGTTTGGAAGTTAGCAGGGGGCCTGTCAGCCCCCCCCCCCCCGTAGGGCGAAGGTGAAAAAAGCTCCCGTAGAGCGAGGGTTAAATGACCGAGACCAGGAAGATGGCCTGACCCGCTGAGGTAATCGATATAAAATCGAGACAGCAAAATTGTAGGCACAAAACAAAACCCTGTAAGTTTTAAACCGCGCGGTGTAACACCGTAATGTGCACGACCGCAAACTTAAAGTACATACGAGTGACATTAAAGGGAGTGTGTAAAGGGAGTGGTGCCAAATTTGAAATCAGCGTCACAAAATGTCCTAGAAACTGCCAAATATCAAAAAGGTCATGTCAGGTCATCTGAGGTCAGTGACTTCGGTTGACCTGTGAAAGCAAATGACCCAAGTGGAACATATAATTATGTAAAATGGATCCCAGATTTTAAATCAGTGTCACGAAATGTCCTAGAAACTGCCAGAAGCCAAAACAGTCATCTGAGGTCATCGGAAGTCAGTGATCTCGGTTGACCTCTGAAAAGGTCAATCGAGGTCACAATCTCAGTGGAAACCACAACTGTCACCTGGAAACACATGTGGATATGCTCCTGAACAACAAACACTCGGAAACTGCATAAGTTACAAGCATCGATACTACGGGACGTCAGTTGCGCCTGACATGACCTTCAGAAACAGGTCATAGATCACGGGTCATTTGAGTTATAAGTTCACAAATTTTAGAGTATGTGTCAAATTGTTCAAAAGTACGATACTGAAAGTTTCATCGCAATCAGTTAAAAAATACGCGAGTTATTCCTGAAACAAACAAAAAACTAGGGAAGGGGGTATCTACCCCTCCCCTACCCGGGCGAGGGTTAAGGCGATTTTCTTCTGAAATTAAAATTACACCGAAATTTATCATTCAACCCGCCATTGGCTGGGGGGGAGAGTTCCCCCAGGCGAACTTTCTTAATAACTTAAAAACAAAGAAGATATCGACATGAAACTTTGCATACCTCATCCCACATAAATATTACATATGTATGAGAAAAAAAGCAAATCGACTCAGAACTGTTTGAGAAAATGAGGTATTAGTGACGAAACTACACGCGAGTTTCGGCCGAAAACTGTGAAATATTCGAAAAAGTAAAATTCCTGTTTTGAAGCAAAATGCAAATAAAAAGTGTCAAAAGACGCGGAATGACGAGCTCTACAATGGTTGTGACTTGGGCCTTAGGGCGCCACAGCTACTCTGACTATATGACGCCCATGTCTACAAGATGGCTATCTCGGATTTGCATTGTTTTTTGTATTTTTCGACCCCGAAATTAAAAACAAAAATGTTTTTGGGAAATGTTCTACAAAATCGACATTTTTAACATTAAATCAGAAAATAGGCGAGAGAGACACATGCGATGTATATACTAGTGGTGCCAGTTTCAGAAAATATTTGTCCAATGTCCGACCGATGTCCATTGTCTGCTTTCCGTCCGAAACTGTCCGAAAATCATTGTTTGTCCGAAATTTGTCCGAAAGCAGAAAAAGTGTTTGATATGGAAATGAATTACTTGTGGCACACTTTCTTTTTTTAATAAAAAAGTAACAAGTGATTTTCGGGACAAGCCATCCTTGGGCATTGGATGTCCGAAAATGTCCAAAGAAATATGCTTATGTCCGTCCCAAAACCGAATCGGTCTTCGAACAAATTCGGAATTCCGAAAATGATTGTACCGATTGGACCACTAGTATATACATACCATATTGAGTCGATATATTTATATTCGTGGAAGCTATGGCCCATCAAAAGTTAAAATCACTGTGCGACTTTTGGTGACCATCTGACCTTGACCTGATGTTGACCTCAAAGGAAAAAATACATGGAAATAAACACTTCACTGTGATTATGAGGTAACACCACACCATAAACATGTGTCGCAAGACTATGTTTCGATTTTGGTTACCTTCCCTGGCCTGATCTTGACCTGAAACCTTCAATGTGTCCCTAAAATAGCTCAAATACATGGAATTAAGCATTTACATAGCATTTAGATTCAAAAGTAGCCTTAAACATGTCCTGCATGACTATCTCATGTTGTCATGGTTGACCTCTGTTACATGACCTTGACCTTGATCCTTGTTTAGTATCAAACGTGTACTCACATAGTACTATCATGCCACACTTGGGAGTATTTTGGCTGAGTTTGGGCCCAGAGCTGTCCATTGTGTGGTCTCGAGAGCATAACATGCGAAAACGCTCGATTTTGACCTTTGACCTGACCTTGACCTGACCTGTGACCTTGAAGACAAAAGTGCAAGCATTCCGTAGATTCATCTCGTTGAGACCTTTCGAACACCGCCTTACGCGTCTCCATCGGAACGTTAGTGTGGAAGTTAGCCAGGGGGACGCCCCCCCCCCCCCCCCCCTACCACAAACTCCCCTTACCTTACCATCTTATTTTCACTTCGTAGCACTAGACTTGCGTAATTAATACTGATTGGCTGATCGGGTGCGGATTTAGTGGTTGGCGCTGCTCACCCCCCCCCCCCCCCCCCCCAAGGCCGATGATTTCAACGATAAGCTATCAAATATTAATACAAATTGGTGCATAGGGCAAATGATCACGTTCGTGGTTGTAATGTCCACGCAACCCGCGAATGACAGAATTGTGTCATTCCACACGATTTCATGGACATTGTTTGGCTCCGCCCACTTTTACCTTGGCTCCGCCCACTTGTCTCACAATTACGGAGAGTTCTCAACTTGGGTCCATGAAATTACTTAATACTTACTCTTATGTCTTTAGAGATATCCTTCTTAGCTGAGGATCATTCGAATTGTCATCACGTCATGATCGTTTACACTAGTCGTCACTTTCCTAAAGTTATTGGTGCCGATGGTGGATACTCGTTTATGCGTGTCCATGTTGTGCGGAAGAACTCTCATGTCCACACAATTACGCTACTCGGGTATATGTGACCTCCCCGGAGCCGGGACGGTTTTGCCAATGTCGCGGGCACCGTTCCGGCTTGGCCAGGCGGGCCGCACAGATGCTGTTGATGCAATGTTCATGTTCATGTGTGTATGTTTGATGTCTTTTTAGGGAGTTTTACGAAATATATATGTTGTGATCTGGGAAAAAAAACTACACACTGGTTGCTGTTATGACTAACTACACACTGGTTGCTGTTATGTCTAACTACACACTGGTTGCTGTTATGTCTAACTACACACTGGTTGCTGTTATGTCTAACTACACACTGGTTGCTGTTATATCTAACTACACACTGGTTGATGTTATGTCTAACTACACACTGGTTGCTGTTATGACTAACTACACAGTACACACTGGTTGCTGTTATGTCTAACTACACACTGGTTGATGTTATGTCTAACTACATACTGGTTGCTGTTATGTCTAACTACACACTGGTTGCTGTTATGACTAACTACACACTGGTTGATGTTATGTCTAACTACACACTGGTTGCTGTTATGACTAACTACACAGTACACACTGGTTGCTGTTATGTCTAACTACACACTGGTTGCTGTTATGTCTAACTACACACTGGTTGATGTTATGTCTAACTACACAGTACACACTGGTTGATGTTATGTCTAACTACATACTGGTTGCTGTTATGTCTAACTACACACTGGTTGCTGTTATGACTAACTACACACTGGTTGCTGTTATGTCTAACTACACACTGGTTGCTGTTATGACTAACTACACACTGGTTGCTGTTATGTCTAACTACACACTGGTTGCTGTTATGTCTAACTACACACTGGTTGCTGTTATGACTAACTACACAGTACACACTGGTTGCTGTTATGTCTAACTACACACTGGTTGCTGTTATGTCTAACTACACACTGGTTGCTGTTATGACTAACTACACACTGGTTGCTGTTATGTCTAACTACACACTGGTTGATGTTATGTCTAACTACACACTGGTTGCTGTTATGTCTAACTACACACTGGTTGCTGTTATGACTAACTACACACTGGTTGCTGTTATGTCTAACTACACACTGGTTGCTGTTATGACTAACTACACACTGTTTGCTGTTATGACTAACTACACACTGGTTGATGTTATGTCTAACTACACACTGGTTGCTGTTATGACTAACTACACAGTACACACTGGTTGCTGTTATGTCTAACTACACACTGGTTGCTGTTATGTCTAACTACACACTGGTTGCTGTTATGTCTAACTACACACTGGTTGATGTTATGACTAACTACACACTGGTTGCTGTTATGACTAACTACACAGTACACACTGGTTGCTGTTATGTCTAACTACACACTGGTTGCTGTTATGTCTAACTACACACTGGTTGATGTTATGTCTAACTACACACTGGTTGCTGTTATGTCTAACTACACACTGGTTGCTGTTATGACTAACTACACAGTACACACTGGTTGCTGTTATGTCTAACTACACACTGGTTGCTGTTATGTCTAACTACACACTGGTTGCTGTTATGTCTAACTACACACTGGTTGATGTTATGACTAACTACACACTGGTTGCTGTTATGACTAACTACACAGTACACACTGGTTGCTGTTATGTCTAACTACACACTGGTTGCTGTTATGTCTAACTACACACTGGTTGCTGTTATGTCTAACTACACACTGGTTGCTGTTATGACTAACTACACACTGGTTGCTGTTATGTCTAACTACACACTGGTTGCTGTTATGACTAACTACACAGTAAACACTGGTTGCTGTTATGTCTAACTACACACCCGTAAGCACGCGCGACGCAGAAGCCGGGCGGTTTCAAATGAAGTAGCTCCAGCCACATGATAATGCCGGTGGTAACAATAGCTCGGACAGTGGCACGGACAGTCTGTCTGGGGACCCAGACGGGTGTCTGTCGGGCCTGTTGGAAGCCAGGTCGCCGATCCCATCGCCTCATGGCACGGGTGACGTCCGAGCCCAGACACTGCCGCCGCCGCCGCGTTGACGAGCTTGGAACGGGCCGAGTGTAGGTCAGACTGGAGCTCACCGTCTGCTGATCGGACCCGCCTCACCGTCTGCTGATCGGACCCGCCTCACCGTCTGCTGATCGGACCCGCCTCACCGTCTGCTGATCGGACCCGCCACACCGTCTGCTGATCGGACCCGCCACACCGTCTGCTGATCGGACCCGCCTCACCGTCTGCTGATCGGACCCGCCTCACCGTCTGCTGATCGGACCCGCCACACCGTCTGCTGATCGGACCCGCCAAACCGTCTGCTGATCGGAACCGCCACCTGAATCTGGACTGATCGGACCCGACACCTGAATCTGGACTGATCGGACCCGCCTCACCGTCTGCTGATCGGACCCGCCACACCGTCTGCTGATCGGACCCGCCACCTGAATCTGGACTGATCGGACCCGCCACACCGTCTGCTGATCAGACCCGCCTCACCGTCTGCTGATCGGACCCGCCACCTGAATCTGGACTGATCGGACCCGCCTCACCGTCTGCTGATCGGACCCGCCACACCGTCTGCTGATCGGACCCGCCTCACCGTCTGCTGATCGGACCCGCCACACCGTCTGCTGATCGGACCTGCCACACCGTCCGTCTGCTGATCGGACCCGCCGCTCCGTCTGCTGATCGGACCCGCCTCACCGTCTGCTGGTCGGACCCGCCTCACCGTCTGCTGATCGGACCCGCCTCACCTTCTGCTGATCGGACCCGCCTCACCTTCTGCTGATCGGACCCGCCACACCGTCTGCTGATCGGACCCGCCACCTGAATCTGGACTGATCGGACCCGCCTCACCGTCTGCTGATCGGACCCACCACCTGAATCGGGACTGATCGGACCCGCCACCTGAATCTGGACTGATCGGACCCGCCTCACCGTCTGCTGATCGGACCCACCACCTGAATCGGGACTGATCGGACCCGCCACCTGAATCTGGACTGATCGGACCCGCCTCACCGTCTGCTGATCGGACCCGCCACCTGAATCTGGACTGATCGGACCCGCCTCACCGTCTGCTGATCGGACCCGCCTCACCGTCTGCTGATCGGACCCGCCACCTGAATCGGGACTGATCGGACCCGCCACCTGAATCTGGACTGATCGGACCCGCCTCACCGTCTACTGATCGGACCCACCACCTGAATCGGGACTGATCGGACCCGCCACCTGAATCTGGACTGATCGGACCCGCCTCACTGTCTGCTGATCGGACCCGCCACCTGAATCTGGACTGATCGGACCCGCCTCACCGTCTGCTGATCGGACCCGCCTCACCGTCTGCTGATCGGACCCGCCACCTGAATCGGGACTGATCGGACCCGCCACCTGAATCTGGACTGATCGGACCCGCCTCACCGTCTGCTGATTGGACCCACCACCTGAATCGGGACTGATCGGACCCGCCACCTGAATCTGGACTGATCGGACCCGCCTCACCGTCTGCTGATCGGACCCACCACCTGAATCGGGACTGATCGGACCCGCCACCTGAATCTGGACTGATCGGACCCGCCTCACCGTCTGCTGATCGGACCCGCCACCTGAATCTGGACTGATCGGACCCGCCTCACCGTCTGCTGATCGGACCCGCCTCACCGTCTGCTGATCGGACCCGCCACCTGAATCGGGACTGATCGGACCCGCCACCTGAATCTGGACTGATCGGACCCGCCACCTGAATCTAGACTGATCGGACCCGCCTCACCGTCTGCTGATCGGACCCGCCTCACCGTCTGCTGATCGGACCCGCCTCACCGTCTGCTGATCGGACCCGCCACCTGAATCGGGACTGATCGGACCCGCCACCTGAATCTGGACTGATCGGACCCGCCACCTGAATCGGGACTGATCGGACCCGCCACCTGAATCGGGACTGATCGGACCCGCCACCTGAATCTGGACTGATCGGACCCGCCTCACCGTCTGCTGATCGGACCCGCCTCACCGTCTGCTGATCGGACCCTCCACACCGTCTGCTGATCGGACCCGCCTCACCGTCTGCTGATCGGACCCGCCTCACCGTCTGCTGATCGGACCCGCCACACCGTCTGCTGATCGGACCCGCCTCACCGTCTGCTGATCGGACCCGCCACACCGTCTGCTGATCGGACCCGCCACACCGTCTGCTGATCGGACCCGCCACCTGAATCGGGACTGATCGGACCCGCCACCTGAATCTGGACTGATCGGACCCGCCTCACCGTCTGCTGATCGGACCCGCCTCACCGTCTGCTGATCGGACCCACCACCTGAATCGGGACCGCCGGATAAACGTGTTATCGCGCATTCGAGCCTGTGAATACGGAATACAGTTTGTATTGGATGTGGCAGAGGGCCGCTAGATTGGAGGGATTTCGATAAAAACCTTATGTTTGGTATTTTAATCAGTTTAATTCTATAGGACGTTGTTTGTGTTGATTCTGCTGACCAAGCGACTGGCGGGGCGTGGATGCGATAGCTGATAAGATGCGCTACCTTCTAGTGTTCGCTCTTCTCTCTGCCCCGCCAGGCGTACGGCAAAAAAAACGCTTGTTCTTCTTCAACTTGTTCCCTTTCAATGCACTTTTCCTTTCCCCCACGACTAAGGGGGTCGGCCAGGGGTCCCTTGTTGAGCACGTCAGCCAGGGGTGACCTTGTTGAGCACGTCAGCCAGGGGTGACATTGTTGAGCACGTCAGCCAGGGGTGACATGTTGAGCACGTCAGCCAGGGGTGACATGTTGAGCACGTCAGCCAGGGGTGACATGTTGAGCACGTCAGCCAGGGGTGACATGTTGAGCACGTCAGCCAGGGGTGACCTTGTGGAGCACGTCAGTCAGGGGTGACATGTTGAGCACGTCAGCCAGGGGTGACCTTGTTGAGCACGTCAGCCAGGGGTGACATGTTGAGCACGTCAGCCAGGGGTGACCTTGTTGAGCACGTCAGCCAGGGGTGACATGTTGAGCACGTCAGCCAGGGGTGACCTTGTTGAGCACGTCAGCCAGGGGTGACATGTTGAGCACGTCAGCCAGGGGTGACATGTTGAGCACGTCAGCCAGGGGTGACATGTTGAGCACGTCAGCCAGGGGTGACATGTTGAGCACGTCAGCCAGGGGTGACATGTTGAGCACGTCAGCCAGGGGTGACATGTTGAGCACGTCAGCCAGGGGTGACATGTTGAGCACGTCAGCCAGGGGTCCCTTGTTGAGCACGTCAGTCAGGGGTGGCCTTGTTGAGCACGTCAGTCAGGGGTGACATTGTTGAGCACGTCAGCCAGGGGTGACATGTTGAGCACGTCAGCCAGGGGTCCCTTGTTGAGCACGTCAGCCAGGGGTGACATGTTGAGCACGTCAGCCAGGGGTGACATGTTGAGCACGTCAGCCAGGGGTGACATGTTGAGCACGTCAGCCAGGGGTGACCTTGTTGAGCACGTCAGCCAGGGGTGACATTGTTGAGCACGTCAGCCAGGGGTGACATTGTTGAGCACGTCAGCCAGGGGTGACCTTGTTGAGCACGTCAGCCAGGGGTGACATTGTTGAGCACGTCAGCCAGGGGTGACATTGTTGAGCCCGTCAGCCAGGGGTGACATTGTTGAGCACGTCAGCCAGGGGTGACCTTGTTGAGCACGTCAGCCAGGGGTGACATTGTTGAGCACGTCAGCCAGGGGTGACATTGTTAAGCACGTCAGCCAGGGGTGACATGTTGAGCACGTCAGCCAGGGGTGACATGTTGAGCACGTCAGCCAGGGGTGACATGTTGAGCACGTCAGCCAGGGGTGACATGTTGAGCACGTCAGCCAGGGGTCCCTTGTTGAGCACGTCAGTCAGGGGTGACCTTGTTGAGCACGTCAGTCAGGGGTGACATTGTTGAGCACGTCAGCCAGGGGTGACATGTTGAGCACGTCAGCCAGGGGTCCCTTGTTGAGCACGTCAGCCAGGGGTGACATGTTGAGCACGTCAGCCAGGGGTGACATGTTGAGCACGTCAGCCAGGGGTGACATGTTGAGCACGTCAGCCAGGGGTGACCTTGTTGAGCACGTCAGCCAGGGGTGACATTGTTGAGCACGTCAGCCAGGGGTGACATGTTGAGCACGTCAGCCAGGGGTGACATGTTGAGCACGTCAGCCAGGGGTGACATGTTGAGCACGTCAGCCAGGGGTGACATTGTGGAGCACGTCAGCCAGGGGTGACCTTGTTGAGCCCGTCGCGGGCTCGGCCTTCGATGCGCTTGGGGCTGAGCGGAGAAACGGACGAAGAGCCGCAGCTCTCGTGCTCGTGTGAGAGGAAGGGAGGCGGTGGCAGGCGGTGGGCGGCAGGTACACGGGAGGCTCGTGTGGGAGGAAGGGAGGCGGTGGCAGGCGGTGGGCGGCAGGCACACGGGTGGAGTTTCCTATTCAAATGGTGGGGCCACTGCCCCACCAACTTTGTGTGTTTGCCCCACCAGCTCTTGTTAGATTTGGAGGTTATCTGGCATTAAAATGGTCATTTTCACCTCAACCAAACAAAACAACCAAACAAAATTACATTTTCCCCACCAACTTTATTGGAAAAGCTCCACTGATGGGCAGGCGGAGAGGAGAGAGGACGTGCTCGTGACTAGCCAGCCAGGCAGCCAGGCGGACAGGCAGACACGGCGGAGAGGAGAGATGACGTGTTCGTGACTAGCCAGCCAGGCAGCCAGGCGGACAGGCAGACACGGCGGAGAGGAGAGATGACGTGTTCGTGACTAGCCAGCCAGGCAGCCAGGCGGACAGGCAGACACGGCGGAGAGGAGAGATGACGTGTTCGTGACTAGCCAGGCGGGCAGCCAGGCGGACAGGCAGACACGGCGGAGAGGAGAGATGACGTGTTCGTGACTAGCCAGCCAGGCAGCCAGGCGGACAGGCAGACACGGCGGAGAGGAGAGATGACGTGTTCGTGACTAGCCAGCCAGGCAGCCAGGCGGACAGGCAGACACGGCGGAGAGGAGAGATGACGTGTTCGTGACTAGCCAGGCGGGCAGCCAGGCGGACAGGCAGACACGGCGGAGAGGAGAGATGACGTGTTCGTGACTAGCCAGCCAGGCAGCCAGGCGGACAGGCAGACACGGCGGAGAGGAGAGATGACGTGTTCGTGACTAGCCAGCCAGGCAGCCAGGCGGACAGGCAGACACGGCGGAGAGGAGAGATGACGTGTTCGTGACTAGCCAGCCAGGCAGCCAGGCGGACAGGCAGACACGGCGGAGAGGAGAGATGACGTGTTCGTGACTAGCCAGCCAGACAGCCAGGCGGACAGGCAGACACGGCGGAGAGGAGAGATGACGTGTTCGTGACTAGCCAGGCGGGCAGCCAGGCGGACAGGCAGACACGGCGGAGAGGAGAGATGACGTGTTCGTGACTAGCCAGCCAGGCAGCCAGGCGGACAGGCAGACACGGCGGAGAGGAGAGATGACGTGTTCGTGACTAGCCAGGCAGACAGCCAGGCGGACAGGCAGACACGGCGGAGAGGAGAGATGACGTGTTCGTGACTAGCCAGCCAGGCAGCCAGGCGGACAGGCAGACACGGCGGAGAGGAGAGATGACGTGTTCGTGACTAGCCAGCCAGGCAGCCAGGCGGACAGGCAGACACGGCGGAGAGGAGAGATGACGTGTTCGTGACTAGCCAGGCGGGCAGCCAGGCGGACAGGCAGACACGGCGGAGAGGAGAGATGACGTGTTCGTGACTAGCCAGCCAGGCAGCCAGGCGGACAGGCAGACACGGCGGAGAGGAGAGATGACGTGTTCGTGACTAGCCAGCCAGGCAGCCAGGCGGACAGGCAGACACGGCGGAGAGGAGAGATGACGTGTTCGTGACTAGCCAGCCAGGCAGCCAGGCGGACAGGCAGACACGGCGGAGAGGAGAGATGACGTGTTCGTGACTAGCCAGGCGGGCAGCCAGGCGGACAGGCAGACACGGCGGAGAGGAGAGATGACGTGTTCGTGACTAGCCAGGCAGACAGCCAGGCGGACAGGCAGACACGGCGGAGAGGAGAGATGACGTGTTCGTGACTAGCCAGCCAGGCAGCCAGGCGGACAGGCAGACACGGCGGAGAGGAGAGATGACGTGTTCGTGACTAGCCAGGCGGGCAGCCAGGCGGACACGCAGACACGGCGGAGAGGAGAGATGACGTGTTCGTGACTAGCCAGGCGGGCGTTGTCGCTATCAGAGTTGTTACGTTTATCCTTTTATATCATGTATCTTAAGAAGGATAATACGAAGTAATTCAAGAGAGGTATTTCTATGTATAAAACTATGTATTCTATTCTGTTTCAATGACCTGAGGCCTGTTCGGCATCTCATAATATTATTGGCTTAAGTGACGTCACACCTTCGGTGACGTCATGACACTTTTGAGCACGTCATAGATAGGCCGAATATTCTTTGGACAATTGCATTTGCAATGAAGAAGTGGCCTATAAAAAAATTGCAGCAGCCTTTCTATAAGCTTTCTGATTTCTGTTTTCTTTATTGTAGCTATCTTGTAATTCCGTTGTGACGCCTGAAATACGTGCCTTTGAATTGTTTATGATAATTAATTTATATATTGTGATCGGGATGGAAGGTAAGCGAAGAGAGTTCCTCAATTCTTTGAAGTTTGATTTAATAAACAATGCTTTCATGGAAGACCAAGAAAGTAGTGATGATGATGCCATGAATCACGTCAACGAAGACCGTGATCATCAGCCGATGAGGTGAGTTGCTTCATCTTCTGAAAATCCACCAGTTTCCGCGATATGTGCCTGCTTATTTTGTCGCCGGCGCCAATATCGTCGAAATTGCATTCCGAAATCGGGCACATCCAGACATTTTTGGCTTAGGCATTTTGAGGAGCATGACGGGAGATGACGTCATAGTTTCTGACGGCGTCGAATATTATTAGATGCCGAACAGGCCTCTGTTTTCATGTCAACAATACGCACACCAATTTACTAACTCGTCACGTGCCAAGTCACTGACAGCTCCATCAATTCAAACATGACACATCCTCCGCTTTCCGAACACGATCACGGGACTCGTCCTCTGCTTCTAAGGAGATACGGAGACCGGCTCGATTGCGTCGGAGCTCGATGCAGAGTTGATGCGGGCTCAGTTTGGATCGATGGAATGTTGGGAACGGGTATATACAGATACTGGTCATCAGCTGCACCCCTGCCGTGTGACGGTCGTGTCCCGGCTGACGGATGCGGAGAGTGCGGAGAGTCCGAGCTCCCTGCGTAGTACCGGAGGTGGCGTCTGTTGCGACCATACGTTCCGCCAGCACCCGTTTTCACGAAGTATGACCTATTTCGAGGGACTTGGTGACACTGGCCGATTTCCACTTCTTTTGTCTCGGTGCAGGGGCCATGTACACACGATCGCCTTCTTTTTACAGAGGGAGATTTTGTGCTCCTCTGTTGTAGTACGCAGTCTGTTTCTGTTGGCGACCAGCCAGTTTGTCGGGGATGTCCCGTACAGTTTGTGGCCTCAGAAGATGGTTGGAGGTGGGGAGAAGGGTTCTTGTGCGTTGACCGAAGAGTCTTTGCGCCGGCGAGCTCCCTGTTCCTTCGGTCGGTGTGTTGCGCCAGTCGAGGAGTGCTAGGTACGCATCGCGGCCGTCAGCTTCAGCCTTAACCATCAGGTTCTTAAGAATCTCCACGGCGCTCTCCGCTTTGCCATTTGATTGAGGATATCCGGGCGAACTGGTCACATGTTTGAAGTCGTAGCATTGTGAACTCTGCGGAATTGAACGGCGGTCCGTTGTCCGTCATGACCCTCTCGGCTAAACCGTGCCTGGCCAACTGAGATTTGATAACTCTTATGACCTCAGTTGTTCTCTTGTCACTCAGTCGATCACACTCGATAAAGTCCGAGTACGTGTCGACTGTGACGGGGTATGAATTGCCCTTGAATTCCATCATATCACATGCTATATTCTGCCAAGGTCGTTGTGGAACTTCATGAGATTTCAGAGTCTCCTTCGGCTGTTTCTTTCCATGCTCCATGCAAATGGTGCATCTCGATATGTAGTTGTCCAGCTCTTGAGTCCTCCCAGGCCAGAAAATCGCTTCTCGGGCTCGTCTGACACATCCCTGCAGACCGATATGTGCTGCATCTACTCTTTCTTTGATAGTCTGCCGGACGCACTTTGGGATAAGTATTTGTTCTCCTCGTAGGATAATACCAGCTTTTGTAGAGAGCTCATCTTTGAAGCTGTAGTATCGTCTGAAGCGCTCTAAATTTAGATTTATCCCCCACTATGCCAAGGCCACGGTCATGAATATAATTTTAGAGCACTCCTCCCAGTATGCAGTAAGGCCACAGTCATGAATCTAATTTTAGATTGCTTCTCCCAGTATGCCATAAGCCCACCAACTGATACTGGCCCCCCACAGGCATTGTCACACAAATTCCAAACCTTAATCTAATTTTGACCCTAATGCTCTAATTTTGAAGTGCTCTATTAGTGCTCTAAATTTATGGGTAAACTGACATTACCCTGGACACGTCCCAAGATTGGACTTCTCGCACAACCAAATAATACTGATAAAATATACAATTGGGCTCGGATCATCAACTGACATTACCCCGGACACAGCCCACGATTGGACTTCTCATGCTATCAGAATAACACAACTGCAACTTACCCCGGACACGTCGCAAGATTGGACTTTTCGCACAACCAAATAATACTGACACAATATAAAATTGGGCTAGGCCTAGGATCATCAACTGACATTACCCCGGACCAGGGGCGCATCCAGACCTTCAGAAAGAGGGCAAGCCCCTAGGAGAGGCCCCCCACCCCCAAACATACCCCTGGATATGAAAAACTCTACGGATTTCGGCCACTTTATTTTGTGAGGCCCCCTTTTTAACAATTGTTCTTCGTCTACTTTTGATGAGCTGGATTGGACCAGGACCCTCAGTAGGCATTGTACTGAGCGCATTACTAATTTGTATTGTTACGTACAGGAGAGAAAACATATCTTAGCTGACAACAGGTGGGGGTCGGCTTTTGAGTGTGGGGGCGGATGAAAGGACGAAAAATGTCCCCCATTTTGATACGTGTATTTAAGCCTTTGCAGCATTTTTGTATGTGAATGTTCATGTTATAGTAGGTGGGTATGTACTTGTTAGTTAGCGCCGCGAAGCGGCGCGAAATTTTTGCGGTTTTGCCTGATAAAACCCAGAAATATAGGCGGTAGGCCTTGTAGCTCGGATAATAAGCTAAAAATGCTATTAATTCATTTCAGCGTTACGACGAACGGATGATGATGACTCGTTATGACGATCACTACCGATGTGACGTCGCGAAGCGGCGTGAAAATGTTAATTTTACGTCCTGGAAAACGAAATGTTAATAGTGGAACCAGACCGTGAGGTGAGATGGCTTGATGAGATGGTCTTGACCTGTTTCCATTATTAGCTCTTCGGTCCAACAAATTGTACACCGCTGGAGCAGCTTCCGGGTGCCGATCTCCTCGTCTTTGCGTTCGCGTCGCCTTTTTCGGAACTCGACAAACTAGCTAAACATGTAGCCTGCATGAAACTTAAAAGTGAATATTTTATGAAGGGAATGGGCACTGGGGCCAGCAATTGCCGCCAAGGAAAGCCTCTGCCAGACACTTGATGAAATTATTTTTCCCATTTTTCAAATTTATATAAGCAATTGCGAAACTTATGGGATGCCGCGAAGCGGCGCGAAATTTTCCAGTTTTTGACATAGCTGGATTTTGACTGCACTGCAAAGGCAATTTTACGATAAATTATTAATTTTTCCCGCAAAAGGTGAGGTGGGGGGGGGGGGGTCGACCCCCTCTAAAAGCCTTCTAAAAGTGGGGAGTTTCCCCAGATCTCCCCCCCCCCCGACCCTCCTGTCGGCGACGCCCCTGGCTGACAAATATTGCAGCACACACTCTCCTGATTGGAAAATGGTTAAATTGTTTTGTACTACCACCGCCTCCCCCCCCCCCCCCCCCCCCGAATTCAAAAACGCATCAGACTTATCAAATTACAATTTTTAAACCCAAGAAAACATTGGACCAGGTGGGCCAGAGTACAGCACATTACCGCTCATTATGACTGCGCCGACCACGGCTAGCAGGCGCTCCAGCTATAGCAGGCGCTCCAGGCGACGGCTAGCAACCCCTGAACAGGCTCGAGGGCCCCGTTCACAGACTCAATGGCCCTCTAGATAAGCTCGAGAGGGCCCTGAACAGACTCAATGGCCTCTTGGCAAGCCGAGAGGCCCCTGATCAGACTCTAATAGCCCCTGGGCAGGTTCGAGAGGCCCCTGAACAGGAGCAATGGACCATTTGGAAAGCTCGAGAGGCCCCTGAACAGACTCTAATGGCCCCTGGGCAAGTTCTAGAGGCCCCTGAACAGACTCGATGGGCCTCTGAGAAACTATAATGGGCCCCTGGGCAAGTTCAAGAGGGCCCAAAACATACTATAATGGGCCCCTGGCCAGGCTCGAGAGGCCCCTGAACATACTCAATGGGCCCATGGACATGCTCGAGAGGCCACTGGGCAGGTTTGTTAGGCCGTAGGTGGGCTCAATTGGCCCTGGACAAGTGGACATGCTCTAGAGGCCCCTGGGCCGGTTTTGGGGCCCCTGAGTGGGCTCAATGGGCACCAGGGCATGCTCTAAAAGTCCCTGGGCATGTTGTTGCGCCCTTAAGTGGGCCCAATGGGGCCCCTGGACATGCTCGAGAGGCCCCTGGACAGTGTTTGGGCCCATCACAGTTTTTTGGCTCAATGGGCCCCTGGACATGCCCAAGACGCCCCCTGGGCCGGCATCGAAAGCCCTTTAGTGTCTCTGAGGGCCCTTGCCATGCACCAGTGACCCTTGCCTGGTTTGAGGGCTCCTCTGTGACTTTTTGAAAGCCATTTAGCTAATGCAAATGGTATCTGGGCCAATCTCGGCGGGCCCCCCTGTGACCCGTAAGAGGGGGGGGGGGCAATTGCCCTCCTTGCCCCCCCCCCCCCCCCCCTGGAGGCCAGGGGGCCCATCTGGCAACCGATCGAGGGCACCCTGGGGCCGAAGGCCCCAGTGTTTTTGATGGTGTCAGGCGCCCACAAAACGCCTTACCATAAACAAATATAATACGCCATAAATGCCATAAAAGAACGCCCTGCACGAACCGGGAAAAAATCGTAACACGAATAAATAACAACACCTGCTTGTCTGTTAAAGGCATGTATATGTAAATACGTTAAAGGTGCCCCAGCCAGTGTGGATAGGGCCCTTTACCATCTTTTAAAGGGCCCTACTGATCTGCAGAGGGCCCCTGTCGGCATTTAGAGGGCCCCTTTCCGGTTGTAGAGGGCCCTCTGCCGGCCTTTATAGGGCCCTGCCGATCTGGAGAGGGTCCCTGCCGATCTGGAGAGGGCCCTCTGCCGGGCTTTAGAGGGCCCTGTCGATCTGTAGATCGCGCTGCTAATCTGTAGAGGGCCTCTTCCGGCATTTGGAGGGCCCTGCCGACCTGTAGAGCGCCCTCTTCCAGCCTTTAGGGGCTCTGTCGATCTGCAGAGTGCCCCAGCCAATCTATAGAGGGCCCTCTGCCGGCTTTATAGGGCCCTGCCGATCTGTAGAGGGCCCTCTGCCCGCCTTTAGAGGGCCCTTCCAGCATGCAGAGGGCCTGCCGATCTGCAGAGGGCCCCCTGTTGGCATTTAGATGGCCCCTTCCGGTTGTAGAGGGCCCTCTGCCGGCCTTTATGGGGCCCTGCCAATCTGTAGAGGGTCCCTGCCGATCTGGAGAGGGCCCTCTGCCGGTCTTTAGAGGGCCCTGCCGATCCGTAGATCGCCCTGCCAATCTGTAGAGGGCCTCTGTCGGCATTTAGACGGCCCTACCGACCTGTAGAGGGCCCTCTTATAGCCTTTAGAGGCCCTATCGATCTGCAGAGTGTCCCAGCCAATCTGTAGAGGGCCCTCTGCTGGCCTTTAGAGGGCCCTGTCGATCTGTAGAGGGCCCTCTGCCCGCCTTTAGAGGGCCCTTCTAGCATGTAGAGGGCCTACCGATCTGCAGAGGGCCCCCTGTCGGCATTTAGATGGCCCCTTCCGGTTGTAGAGGGGCCTCTGTCGGCCTTTATAGGGCCATGCCGATCTGGAGAGGGCCCTCTACCGGTCTTTAGAGGGCCCTCCCGATCTGTATATCGCCCTGCCAATCTGTAGAGGGCCTCTGTCAGCATTTAGAGGGCCCTGCCGACCTGTAGAGGGCCTCTTCCAGCCTTTAGGGGCCCTGTCGATCTGCAGAGTGCCCAGCCAATATATATATATAGAGGGCCCCTGCCAGCTTTTCGAGGGCCCTGCTGATCTGTAGAGGGCCCTCTGCTCGCCTTTAGAGGGCCATTCCAGCATGTAGAGTGCCTGCCGATCTGCAGAGGGCCCCCTGTCGGCATTTAGATGGCCCCTTCCGGTTGTAGAGGGCCCTCTGCCGGCCTTTAAAGGACCCTGTCAATCTGTAGAGGGTCCCTGCTGATCTGGAGAGGGCCTCTACCGGTCTTTAGAGGGCTGTGCCGATCTGTAGATCGCACTGCCAATCTGTAGAGGGCCTCTTTCGGGATTTAGAGGACCCTGTCGACCTGTAGAGGGCCCTCTCCAGCCTTTATAGGGGCCCTGTCGTTCTGCAGAGTGCCCCAGCCAATCTATAGAGGGCCCTCTGTCGGCCTTTAGAGGGCCCTGCCGGCCTTTAGCGGGCCCTGCCGACCTGTAGATCGCCTTGCCTGCCTGCCGGCCTTTACAGGGCATCTACCGGCATTTAGAGGGCCCTGCCGACCTGTAGACGGCCCTCTTCCAGTCTTTAGGTGCCCTGTCGATCTGCAGAGTGTCCCAGCCAATATGTAGAGGGCCCTCTGCTGGCCTTTAGAGGGACCTGCCTATCTGTATAGTGAGCGTAGAGGGCCCTCTGCCGGCCTTTAGAGGGCCCTGCCGATCTGCAGATGGCCATCTGCCGGCCTTTAGAGGCCCCTGCCAATCTGTAGAGGACTCTATGCTGGCCTTTAGAGGGTCCTGTGGTGGTAGAGGTGGTCTGCCGGTCGAGCGCCGGTGAGGCTCTCGAAGGAAGACCAGTGAAAGTTCTCATTGCTTTTCAGTGTATGCTAGTAACGTCTGAGAGGAGTGCAAGGCTTTGACAATGTAGGCTTTGACTTTGACTCGTACTCGGGCTGTCACTACCAGGAAAGATCAGAAGCCCAGTGCCCTCCCACTGAGCTACAGGGGCTGACAAATCGCTCGTTTCCGCACTATCGAAGGCTTTTTAATGTTAGTGACATAATTCCTACCCCAGAATCCAGATCACTGCACAATAATTTGATGGGGCGGAATTAATGCATTGTACTGCAATACAAGTTGCTGTGAGGATAAATAAAGCTTGGATATTCCGATAACTCCTATATATTACGGCTTATCACACATATTACACTATATATATGACTATTCTATTTACGATTTTCATCTACAAGAACTCCTAAGTATTTAATGCATGGGTTTATCGTGATTGGTGTAGCATTTTATACTATGTCAAGATCACGTCACTGATCTTGAATATATTTGGTAATTTGTTTTTGATGCATTTAGTGATAATATATTTACATGGAACAACTCGTTATTTTTTTAATTAATTAATTCATCTTTATTTGCAGCTCTGCAACATTTCTAGCTTGAATATAAATTGCCGTATATCATCAGCAAATAAGTAAAATGTGCCTATTTCTGTTGTATTGCTGATGACATTAATATAGATAATACATAAAAAAGGACCTACAATTGAACCCTGTGGAACGCCAATTTTCATCATTTGTTTCTTAGATGCAACCTCATCCCATTTTATTGCCATTTTATGCCTTTTATTAATATATGACTATCGTGTTGTAGAAACCCCTCGTATCACAATGCGGTGTATTTTTTCAAGAGCCAAGCAAACTGTATCCAAAGCTTTCTGTAAATCAAGGTGGAGCATGTTATTTCGTTATTTTGTAGATATTTTGTAAACTTCATCGTACATTTGAACAATCGGCATGTACGCACTGTGTTGTTTCCTGAATCCGCATTGAAGAAGATTCAGGATAATATTTGCATTAACCCGCGCCCCGCTGGAGGTAGCGGAATCTGCCCCTCCCCTCCCGGATTTTCTCAATAACTTAAAAACAATGATAGATATCGACGTCAATCCTTCAGTACCTTATGCTGCATCAATTATACGTCTTATCACAACATTTCAATGCAAATGGTGGATCACTTTGGGAGATAATGACGTTTTAATCACGTCATGTCATGTAATTTTTGGTGGAAAAACAATACATGCTTGAAAAATCATAGCAATTCGAGTTTTGACGAAAATTGCAAGTACAAAGGTTAAAAAAAGGAAATGACAAAATATTAAAATGACTATCTCGGATTTTCGAAAATTGTGTGTTTTTCACTGCCAAAAATGAAAAAAATACACTTGTTTTTCGTTGTCGAAATCTTATTTGTCGTTGTTTTATAACATACAACGCACTGTACTGTTTTAATGATGTGGGCCCCCCTTGGCTACGAGGGCCCCTCTGATCCCATTTGCCCCCCCCCCATGGGCGAAATTCTCCCTACGCCCCTGGCTACCAGCCACACTAATATAAATTTGGGCTAGGATCGCCAGGATTAATAATATTCAACCAATGTAGGTACCTACCTAATTAAAAGGACACTGATTCAACGGTTATAGGGTCTTGGCAAGGCCGTATAAGAGAGGTAGAGTCATCCGGGAATTTTACCCCCCCCCCCCCCAATCGCCCAACATTAGCGTGACGTCACTGGTGCTCTGGTCCGACTCGGCTGTCCCTGCACGCGGCTCGGTGCGGTGCGAATATTTCGAACGGGATACGGACAGTTGCGCCTAAGATACGATCCTATTTAAGATTACGTTTACCGCGGATAAATATCCCGCCCTTAATTCATGCTGAGGGGGAGATGGCCATGCGCTACCCGGTCTGGGTGAGGGGCGACTGGCGAGACGGCCATACGCTGCACCGATCTGACTGGGGGGTGAGACGGCCATACGCTGCCCCGGTCTGGCTGAGGGGTGAGACGGCCATACGCTGCCCCGGTCTGGCTGAGGGGCGAGACGGGCATACGCTGCACCGGTCCGGGTGAGGGGCTAGCTGCCACCACGCTGCCCCGGTCTGGCTGAGAGGGCGAGAAATGGCATTGTTTTGGCTTAATGTTCAAGATATGCTTAAAAACTTTAAAAAAACAAAATATTTCAAAAGCATAGACTTGCAACCTAACTACCTAACTTACTTATCTAACTGCGACGACTTCAAATTGCCGCTCGTCAACACCCGTCAAAGACCGCAAAACGCTCGAAAGCGCAGCTGCGGTGACGGGGCTGGCCACGACTGGACCAGAGCAGCAGTGACGTCATCGCGAATGCGGAGCCGCTCGGCAGCCGATACATGGGGAAACCCGAGATGACATCCCCTGGACACTTCAACACTGAACACACGACCGTGTTGTTTTCGTATGGCCGCAGATGAATGTCACAAAAGTGCAACATATGCAGACATTCGGGCCACTAAATACGAATATCATTGCAATCAATATCAATTCCACGCTTTCACAATTTACTTGAAAACTATAGAGGTCCGATCTGGGTGGTAGGTGGTACACAACCTGCCTGCCATCATGCTGATTCAGAGAATGCATGGGTTTTGGGTCCATCACCAAGGTCTTTCGAGTCCATATCTGTCAAACGGTTTGAATTTGCCCTAAATATAGGAGATGTATCTATATTACTATTGGATAAGCGTCTGTCTGTCTGTCTGTCTGTCTCTCCGGAACGAATTTTTCACAGTAAAGCGGCAGTTCTACATTGCAGTACCACATCGCTATAAGCACGTGATGTACGTGATTTTAAGGTTTTCAAACGAGTTTACGGATACTACCGAGTGGTGTATAATTCGTACATTTCCGACGCATTTGATACGATAGTTAAAGACAGTTTTAGTTTGTGCAGTTTTGGGCGAAGGTGTGTGCTGTAACTAACATAGAAAGAGGTGTTAAAAATTATTTGACCGTACAAAAACAGTTTACGGATACGAGTTTTACATCGCTTCACTCCAGTCGAAAGCCAATCAGATCCGACCACGGATACTACAGTGCCACAACCAATGTCAAGCAACCACGGAATCACTGCAAAACGAATGTCATCGACATACGGTACGGCATATATCAATGAACATATACGCTAAGCCGGGGTGGAGTTTTCACGGGTGTATAACGGGTGTCATAGGTGTCCCACGGGTATAATGGGTGAGTGCCTGCTATAACGGGGTTATCACGGTACAACGGGTACTACGGGTGTATGTCGGGCACCGTAGGTTTTGACGGGTACTTCGGGTGTATGACAAGTACAAAAAACGTATTATAGGTACGACAGGTGTCACAGGTAGCACGGGTTATTAATCCTTAATTGCCTATCACTGGCGTGCACCACCACTTGACCCCAGTAATCGCCCAGCGGAGCGGACGGGTTAGCACTAGTTCTATCCTGTTTCAATGACCTGTTTTCATGTCAACAATACGCACACCAATTTACTAACTCGTCACGTGCCAAGTCACTGACAGCTCCATCAATTAAAACATGACACAAGAGTGTTGTGCTGTCATGGCTGTTTCAGCTTATTGCGAATTAACTTCCGTGAAGAATGGCCCTACACCAGAGGGGAAATGTCAGTTAAATGCTGGAAAGTTTATTATTGTATTATTTGCGAAAGTATGTTTGTAACAAACGTTTAAAGTGTTTTGCGGTCCTGATGAACTAGCTAGCTCAGTCGTATAGACAATAACATGTTGTGACAAAGGGACCTCATGCATTTTCACGTTTAGTTCTCCATGTTCCCGGTCCGGAGTTATGCCTGTGAGTTTAGCCGCCGCCGTGTCCAGCTCTGCGCGCCGCCGTGTACAGCGCGCCGCCGTGTCCAGCTCTGCGCGCCGCCGTGTACAGCGCGCCGCTGTGTCCAGCTCTGCAGTGCGATTTCATCCCATCGTGCATGGCGGGCCGCATGAGAGCTGCGTTCTGTGCATATTTGTATATGCGAGCTGCGTTCTGTGCATAGTTGAACGGCCTGCAGCGGCGGCTGGCCGCGGTGACGGTTTGATCCGCTGCACTGTCCGCCGAATACCTGTCGTGCCGCACCGGCGCGGCGGGGGCAACTATATCAAGGCTGGGCCGTGCGGGGAGGGAGGGAGGGGCGCTGTTGCTGGGCCCCGCTCCCCGCTCCCCGCTGCCCGCTGCGGCTGATGGGGCGGCTCGGGTATGAGGCAGGTGGGTGCTGTGCAGGTTAACTTCTGCCACTATGATTGTGGGACGGCTCAGGTACTATGATTGTGGGACGGCTCAGGTACTATGATTGTGGGACGGCTCAGGTACTATGATTATGGGACGGCTCAGGTACTATGATTGTGGGACGGTTCAGGTACTATGATTGTGGGACGGCTCAGGTACTATGATTGTGGGACGGCTCAGGTACTATGATTGTGGGACGGCTCAGGTACTATGATTGTGGGACGGCTCAGGTACTATGATTGTGGGACGGCTCAGGTACTATGATTGTGGGACGGCTCAGGTACTATGATTGTGGGACGGCTCAGGTACTATGATTGTGGACGGCTCAGGTACTATGATTGTGGGACGGCTCAGGTACTATGATTGTGGGACGGCTCAGGTACTATGATTGTGGGACGGCTCAGGTACTATGATTGTGGGACGGCTCAGGTACTATGATTGTGGGACGGCTCAGGTATGGTGGGTTGTTCGGGGCAAAATGGCAGTCCCTCCTGTGTGTTCTTCACATGTACTGACGTTCGTATACCTAACCTGACCTGACCTGATCTGATCTGATCTGATCTGATTTCGGGTGACCTGTTGTGTCCGTCGCCTATGCTGTGCCGCCTTCTGTTACCTGACCTGACCTCTGGTGACCTGTTGTAGGGACGGCCGGTCGCCCCATCTACACACACCTACTGCAGGCCGTCTACGTGGCCACCCCCGTCTACTGCGTCCATTGTGAGTACCGATCACCTCCCTTTGCTCTGCTGTCCGGCTGTCCGACTTCCGGGCCGTCTCTATGTACCGAACCGTCGCGACTGCTGCCGCCTCCCCAAGCCGTCCCTGAGCCGGTTAGCACCGCTCTCCGCCTCACCGGGAAGTGAGTTGGGATCACGGGTCGACTGACTCTGTGCACGTGATCACGTGTGCACGTCTGACGTGACGCCTGCCTCTCCGGTGCTCGGCGGGCGTCACTGGCAAGGAGACGGCACCACCGGGCCGACGACGGACCGCCCGCCCCCGCGCGCGCCTGGCCTTGCATTGTTGTTGGGCTGTGTTTGCTGCCCGCCCCGCCCGGTAACCCGAGCACCAAGACCGATCAGCCGACAGATCATCAAGCCGATCAGCCGACCGACAGGATAGTTAGGAGCCGAAAAGTTGCCAAATGCTCACGACATGCACAATGGCAGGAACATAGTTTCCAGGGCACTGTATTGATGATGCACTGCACTCTGCACCAGTGTCACAAAAGTGGTTCCACAATCTAAGTTCGCGGAACAAAATTTTTGCCAGCGGCGGAACAAAATTTGTTGGTTGCATATACCATATATATATATGGTGCCATATATATATATATATATATATATATATATATATATATATATATATATATATATATATATATATATATATATATATATATATATATATATATATATATATATATATATATATATATATATATATATATATATATATATATATATATATATATATATATATATATATATATATATATATATATATATATATATATATATATATATATATATATATATATATATATATATATATATATCTATCTATCTATCTATCTATCTATCTATCTATCTATCTATCTATCTATCTATCTATCTATCTATCTATCTATCTATCTATCTATCTATCTATCTATCTATCTATCTATCTATCTATCTATCTATCTATCTATCTATCTATCTATCTATCTATCTATCTATCTATCTATCTATCTATCTATCTATCTATCTATCTATCTATCTATCTATCTATCTATCTATCTATCTATCTATCTATCTATCTATCTATCTATCTATCTATCTATCTATCTATCTATCTATCTATCTATCTATCTATCTATCTATCTATCTATCTATCTATTCTATCTATCTATCTATCTATCTATCTATATCTATCTATCTATCTA
>JAXIVJ010011411.1:0-43678 GCA_036785665.1 Chirona hameri
ATGTATACTATAAGTATATATGATATCAATATGCTAATATATGTAGTATATGAATATACTAGATATATATGTACTATATGTATATATGACTGTAATATAGTATATATGTTTAGATGTATATATGTATATATGTACTACTATGTAATATACCTGTATATACTTGTATATATGTATATATGTATATATGTATATAATCGAATATATGCTATAAATGTAATATTTGTATATATGTATATATGTATATAATGTAATATATGTATACGAATACTGTATATATGGTATATATGGTATATATGTATATATGTATATAAGTATAATGTCTTACTTTGTATATATGTATATATGTATATATGTAACTATATCGTAATATATGTTATATATGTATATATGTATATACTGACTATAGATATGATATATATGTATATATGTATATATGTAATCTAATATATGTATTTTGATATATATGTATATATGTATATATTATGTATATATGGTATATATGTATATATGTATATATGTATATCTATGTAATATATGTACTATAATGTACTACCTATGTATATATGTATATATGTATAGTATGTATATCAGTATTATATGTATATGTATAATGTATATATGTATATATGTACTATATGTATATATGTATATATGTAGTATATGTATATATGTATATATGCTATCATATGTATATATGTCTATATGCTATATATGTATGTATGTCATGTATGTATGTATGTATGCTACTGATAATGTATGTATGTATTGTATGTATGTTTGTATGTATGTATGTATGAATGTATGTAATGTATGTATGTATGTATGTACTGTATGTATGCTATGTATGCTATGTATGTATGTATATATGTATGTATGCACTATAATGTATGTACTGTATATCTATTCTATATGTATAGTATGTACTATATGTATATATGTATATATGTATATATGTATTATAAAGTATATAGGTATACTATTTATCATATATGTATATATGTGCTGTGTATATGTGTATGTGTGTGTATGTCGTGCTGTATGTGTGTGTAATGCTGTGTAGTGGTATATGTGTGTGTAATGTGTCGTGTATTGTGTGTGGTATGTGATGTGTAAGTGTATGTTGTGTCCTGTGTGGTGTCATCGTGTCGTGTATGTGTGTGTAAGTGTGTGTATGTGTGTGTATGTGTGTGATGTGTGTAGTATGTGTGTGTATGTGTGTGTACTAGTGTGTGTATGTGCTGTGTATGTGTGTGTATGTGTGCTGATATGTGTGTGTAAGTGTAGTGTAACGTGTGTGTATGTCAGTGTCTGTGTGTGTAAGTGTGTATGTGTGAGTATGATGTCGTGTATGTGTGTGTATGTGTGTGTACTGTGTGTGTATGTCAGCTGTGTACAACCTGATGTGAGTATGTGTCGTGTAGTGTGTGATGTGCTGTATGTGAGTGTGTGTGTGTGTTAGTGTGTGTGTGTGTCGCAGTGTATGTGTGTGTGTGTGTATGTGATGTGCTGAATGTGTGCTGTATGTGTGAGTACGTGTTCGTATCACCTGTCGTGTATCGTGTGTGTATGTGTGATCAGCTGTGTATGTCGTGTCCGGTGAGTATGTCGTATGCTGTGTGTGCCACTTGTGTGTGTATGTGTGTGTGTGTGTGTGTGTGTAGTCTATATATGTACTATATCATGTATATATACTGTATATATATGTATATATATGTATTATTATATGTATATATATGTATATATATGTATTATATATATGATATATATTATGTCATGTATGTATATATGTATATACCGGCCCTCTGTCCTCGCGGCGCCGGGAGCGCCAGATCAGCGTCCCCTGACGTGTAGACCGAGAACGGACGAGAAGAGTTAACCTTGAGCTAGAACGCGAACCGCGAGAGCCAGGGGCTTCCTCAGATAATCGCTGAATTTTGTGAAGTAGATTCCACAGTGAATGCTGTTCATCAGCTCCCGGGCGGTTTGGGCCAACCCAGTGCACCCCGCACGTCCGATATGTGGTCGTATTTGTTAGCGGCCGGAGATCACACGCAGTCCGAAGTTCAGGACCTTCTCTAGGCGTTGCATGTTCCTCTCCGAACCGTCGCCAAAAACGGCCAGGCAGGTAACGAACGTGAGAGATGACCAGGGCGTTAGCAACGATGGGTAAATGGTCGCGGGAATCTGATGACGCACGTGGGACAGCCCGATAAGGATACCGTTACATTTTTTGACGAGTGCAGACACGGTGGCCATGTCCCAGGTGAGGTGTTTGTCGAACTGAACGCCCAGGTTCCTCACCGTGGGACTCTCACGGATCGTGTCCTCGCGAAACCGAATGGAAATCGGAGCTTATAGTCCCCGACAAATTTTGGCGAGAGCCGAAGACGATTATCTCGGTTTTGCCGTTGTTAACCTTCAAACCGTGGGAGTGGAACCATATATCCAAAGAGTTCAAAGTCTGTTCCATTGGTGCTAATGAGCTCTGAGAGGGAATCTTGTTTTCCGGAAACGAGAACCTGGGTATCATCAGCGTACTGAACCACATGCGCGTCAGGGGCAAACAGGGGACAGGTCGTTGGCAAACATCGGGAAGAGGAGAGGGCCGAGAGAGGATCTTGGAATACACTAATAGGATTAGAGAAGGGTTTGGATAGGTGGCGGTTCCCACGCCCGTCAACTGTACAAACGGATTGAGTGTGGCCTTGGAGGTAAGAGGAAAACCAGATGAGATCGATAGAATAGGGCTTGAAGTTTGGAGAGGAGCTTTGAGTAGTTAATCATTCAAAGCATTTGGAAAGGTCAAGGAGGCAAAGAAGTGTGATATCCTGGCGGTCGGTGGCAAGTAAGAATGTGGTCTGATACGGTGAGCAGCGTGGTTTCAGTAGACAGGAGGGAGCGGAAACCATGCTGTGATGGGGAAAAAAGGTGGTTATCGGACATCGAGTACGGCTGCTGCTGGGCAGCCTTCTCCACAAGTTTGGCAAAGGGCCCGGAGCGATAGAAATGGGGCGAAAAGTTGGAGGGGTTGGAGGGGACAGCGGTTTTATGGGATGTGCTATGGAGTCCTTCCAGGATGCGGGAAATTCACAGGTTGTGATACATGAGTTGACAAGATGAAGGAGCACATGGCCAATGGCGCCAAAACACATTTTAAAAATCCTGATGCAAATACTGTCAGAACCACTGGCCGCTAAATTTTTCATAGAAAAGAGGATAGACCGAAGACCCTGGAGTGAGATAGGCTGAAGAGAAAAGACGCAGGCACCTAGGGCGCAGGCGCAGGCATTATGACAGGCACCGTTGCTTTAAGCGCATAAAGCTAACTCCAGCTAACAACTTCGCTATGCAGAAAATAGCTTTGTTTTTGACAGAGCTGTATGCCGTTTTTCAGATGATTTTGTCACCTGTGGCCATGGTGGTCGTGTTCACCGTCACTTTTGGTGCGACGGCTGGCCCGAGTGCACTGACAACCACGCCGACGAGACAAACTGTGAGTCGCTCCTGAGCTGGTTGTCGTTTTGGGGCTTCATAGCGATATGCATTCCGTCATCTATCGTATCTCTGAGATCCGTGTATTCTCTACTATCTATCCCTTCTCTCGCTATTTCGTATCTGTCTTCTTTCTTTCTATCATTCTGATATTTGTATATTTTGCTTTTAATTTGAGATATCGCACGTTCTTGTGGCAATACTAATAAATCTGACGAACTTCATTTTACTGATTGTATCCAAGAACTAAAGCCAAGAACACACCAGTATGTGTATGCTTTGCAAGTAATATTTGATATAAAAACATCGTTATTAGCTCTGTTCTTCCAAGCTCTTGTCACAGGACAAATGACCCAAGCAGTCACACAAAATGCCTCGCTGCGACTTACACCAGTGAATGTTTCCTTCGTGGAAGCGTCTAGTAATAGAGGTAGAAGATCGGCATTGAAGTGGTTTGCGGTATGGATTGCCACTTTTTCTTTCTCAGAGGATAATACAATTGTCGGGGACTATTACGCCTTGATCAATATTGATTACGAGCGAGCGCGAAGCGCTCGTCCTTCCGTGGTGTATGGGAAAAATCTGATTATGGAACTGCCCGGCCCGGCCTGACCCGGCCCGGCCCGTGGCGACGCTTTTGACAAGCTCATATTTCTGCAACCGCACGTCCGCATGGACAAGCAGACTTCTTTGCTTAGCAGCCCCATCTAACCTACCCTGTTTGAGACCGGTGCCGACTCATGTGGGTGACTACCACTGCGCGTGGCGCGTGCCGCGTGAGGAGTGTTGAAAAGTATTTTCTCGCAATAACTCCGCAACGGCTGGGCAGATTATGTGCAAATTTCGTGTGTGGGTTAGGGACCCCCTCAGCCGCCACTTTCACTCTGCATGTGCGCACGTGCACACCCCTATTATATATCTCAGGAACGGTTGAGCCGATTGTATTCAAATTTGGTGTGTGGTTAGGGACCTCTCATCCGCCAGTTTCTCACAAGTCAAGGGTGGGTGCCTCTGCACGTGCGCACGTGCACACCCCCTATTCTTTATCTCAGGAACGGCTGAGCCGATTGTGTTCAAATTTGATGTGTGGTTAGGAACCTCTCAGCCGCCGCCTTTCCCACAAGTCAGGGGTGGGGTGGCTTTGCACCGTGCGCACGTGCACAACCCTATTATATATCTCAGGAACGGCTGAGCCGATTGTGTTTTAAATTTGGTTGTGGTTAGGGACCTCTCAGCCCCCACTTTCCCACAAGCCAAAGGTGACTGCCTCTGCACGTGCGCACGTGCACACAGGTTTTTTTGTATATCAGAATCTACTTGCCCGATCCAGTTGAAATTCCCATACATTTCCTTCGCGCTCGCTCGTTCATCGCCAACTACGGCGCCTTACTAGTAATTTAGCTTAAGCAGACTGAAGGTGACTTATATCAAACCATGTGTTACGAAGCATTACAGATACTGATCCATTCGTATTGCTCGTATTTCAGAGTGTATGTCTTACATACTAGTGTGGTATCAACGACTAATGACAGAACTTCACGTCGATTACGGCCATTGATTTTAATACATTTCTTATTCTTCCAGCCATATAAATATGCTTGGAGACGATGTAAACAAAACCGGTTGATGCTATTCGCTTTTGCTACAGACGAATATTGTTGGCTGAACAAAACCTCGGTTCTATCTTGAGAATTAAAGGAGATTTATGTGCTGAACATAGAACCATTTCAGGTTTTCTCTGGAAATATCCGATCGGTAGATTAAAGCAGCCAAGACAATGTTATAGTATCACTGAATGCACTTGGTGAAGCAACTTTTTTTTGTGGATTGTGAATGGAAACCATCTAAAAAATATCGAACATATTTGTCGTGTATTATGTGCTTCAAGGAACTTCCCAATGGCAATCACTTATTGCTGATTGGTCATTCCACGTCAAATCGCAAAAAAACAAATCCCCGAGACCCCCTCCGATTTGGATGAAAATTGGTACAGCCAAGTGAAAAAATATACACTCCACTTATAGGGTCCGGGGTGACCTCAAGGGTATAATTTAGAGGTCATCGAGGGTCATGATTTTTGCGTACTTTATATGAATCAAACGCTTATATATTTTATGCTAATGGATTTAGCGGAATACAAAATAATATCGAAGTGCTCCACAGGGTTGGACCATTCGGAAATAGGGGTAAAAATCTACGTGACCTCAATTTGACCTTTGACCTGACGAGGTCAAAATCATAAAATGTATTTTTTCTATAAGCTTGCCTGCTCGTAACTAGTATAAACTTGGAAGAATAAATGAACGTAACATCTTTTAAGAATGTGCAAAAAATAATGTTAGAGACTTTTTAACTTTTGAGGATACCGCCCTAAGAGTATGGTAAGGAAGTGAAACGGAGCAATGCCCCGAGGCTATTTTCATGTCGTTTGCCATAATGTCGGTTTCCTTGGTCCAATTGACGTCCAATTTTGTGGGTATCTTCCGGTTGACGAATTCAATAGCTTCCCGAGTTTTCAGCTTGACCTAATCTCGCATGACCTAGCATGACCTAGGAATAATGTATTTCCCATAGATACGTATTACCTATAGGTTAATACGGTGTTTTATAGATGTTCCAGGAGCATACTACATATGCACAGGTGTTAACAGGAGATGGTTTCCATTGAGATCATGAATCCGGATGACCTTTCCAGAAGTGAACCGAGGTCACTGACCTTTGATTACCTGAGATATGTTTGGCCTCTGGAGGTTTCTAGGACATTGTAGGATGCTGATTTCAAATTTGGAATCCATTTCACATAATTTTATATTCCACTGGGGACATGCACTTTACACGTCAACCGAGGTCACTGACCTCCGATGACCTGATATGACATTTTTGGACTCTGATAGCTTCTAGGACATTTTGTGACGCAGATTTCAAATTGGCACCCATAGTTTGCATAATATTGATAGCATATAATTATATAAAATGGATTCCAAATTTGAAATCAGCATCCTAAAATGTCATAGAAACCTCCAGAGGCCAAAAATATCATCTCAGGTCAGCAAAGCTCAGTGACATCGGTTGACCTCTGAAAAAGTTCATCCAGGTCATGATCTCAATGGAACCATTAATGTCACCTGCTAACCACCTGTGTATATGTGTTATGCTCCTGAACATCTATAAAACACTGTATTACCTATAGGTAATACGTATTTATGGGCAATACACTATTCCTAGGTCATGCTAGGTCATGCGAAATTAGGTCAAGCTGAAAACTCGGGAAGTTATTGAATTCGTCAATCGGAAGATACCCACCAAATTGGACGTCAATCAGACCAAGGAAACCGACATTATGGCAAACGACATGAAAATTGCCTCGGGGCATTGCTCCGTTTCACTTCCTTACCATACTCAAAGGGCGGTATCTAACAAAAATTAAAAGTCTCCGCCATTCTTTTTTGCACGTTCTTAGAGGATGTCACGTTCCTTTATTCTGCCAAGTTTGGACTAGTTTCGAGCAGGCACACGTATAGAAAAATAAATTTTTATGATTTTGACATCGTCAGGTCAAAGGTCAAACTGAAGGTCACGTAAATTTGTACCCCTATTTCCGAATGGTCCAACCTTGTGGAGCACTTCGATATTAGTTTGATTCCGCAAAGTCTATTAGCATAAAATATATAGGCGTTTGATTGATATAAAGTACGCAAAAAAATCGTGACATTTGATGACCTCTAAATATGACCCTTGAGGTCACCCGGACCTAAAAGTGGGTGTGTATGTTTCTTTCACTTGCCACTACATGTGTACCAATTATCATCCAAATCTGAAAAGGTCGGGTACGAAACCGCCCTTTTTTGTGCGATTTGACGTGGAATGGCCCTGGTCACTCAATGCGACCTCTGACGAATAATTTGCCTTTCTCTGTGACCTCCCCAACACCTAGCATTTCTGACCACTGCACCACCCTGTTCTTCCACAGGTGGCGCGTGCAGCCCCCATCAGTTCCTGTGTTCCAACGGTCGCTGCCTCCACCAGTCGGCCGTCTGTGATGGCGTCTGTGACTGTGCCGGCTCCTGCGACGAGGAGCGAAGTGCCGACTGCCACCGAAACTACAACTTCACAAACGGTGAGGAAAAGACATGCCATAGAATCTCCACAGGCACAGGTACTATGCAACCCCACACACGGTGAGGAAAAGACACGCCATAGAAACTCCACAGGCACAGGTACTATGAAACCCCACACACGGTGAGGAACAGACCCGCCATAGAAGCTCCACAGGCACAGCCACTATTCAACCCCACACACGGTGAGGAACAGGCACGCCATAGAAACTCCACAGGCACAGGTACTATGAAACCCCACATACGGTGAGGAACAGGCACGCCATAGAAACTCCACAGGCACAGGTACTATGAAACCCCACACACGGAGAGGAACAGACCCGCCATAGAAACTCCACAGGCACAGACACTATTCAACCCCACACACGGTGAGGAACAGGCACGCCATAGAAACTCCACAGGCACAGGCACTATGAAACTCCACACACGGTGAGGAACAGACACGCCATAGAAACTCCACAGGCACAGGTACTATGAAACCCCACACACGGTGAGGAACAGGCACGCCATAGAAACTCCACAGGCACAGACACTATGCAACCCCACACACGGTGAGGAACAGACACGCCATAGAAACTCCACAGGCACAGGTACTATGCAACCCCACACACGGTGAGGAACAGGCACGCCATAGAAACTCCACAGGCACAGACACTATGCAACCCCACACACGGTGAGGAACAGACACGCCATAGAAACTCCACAGACACAGGTACTATGCAACCCCACACACGGTGAGGAACAGGCACGCCATAGAAACTCCACAGGCACAGACACTATGCAACCCCACACACGGTGAGGAACAGACACGCCATAGAAACTCCACAGGCACAGGTACTATGCAACCCCACACACGGTGAGGAACAGGCACGCCATAGAAACTCCACAGGCACAGGTACTATGCAACCCCACACACGGTGAGGAACAGACACGCCATAGAAACTCCACAGGCACAGGTACTATGAAACCCCACACACGGTGAGGAACAGACCCGCCATAGAAGCTCCACAGGCACAGCCACTATGAAACTCCACACACGGTGAGGAACAGACACGCCATAGAAACTCCACAGGCACAGGTACTATGCAACCCCACACACGGTGAGGAACAGGCACGCCATAGAAACTCCACAGGCACAGCCACTATTCAACCCCACACACGGTGAGGAAAAGACACGCCATAGAAACTCCACAGGCACAGGTACTATGAAACCCCACACACGGTGAGGAAAAGACACGCCATAGAAACTCCACAGGCACAGTCACTATGAAACCCCACACACGGTGAGGAACAGGCACGCCATAGAAACTCCACAGGCATGGTCACTATGCAACCCCACACACGGTGAGGAAAAGACACGCCATAGAAACTCCACAGGCACAGGCACTACAAATCCACACACGGTGACAAAAAAACACCATAGACACTCCACTGGCACCGAAACTTCAACTCCACAAATGGTGAGGAAAAGACATACTCCACTGGCACGGCCATTACAACTCCACAAATGGAGAGCGTACGACACACCATATGGGTGTCATACAACCTCAGGAGTTGCGGCGCCCTAAACACATACAAGCACACGGAAGACATGTCATCGACACAACGACTGTCACCACTTCTAAAACTCCACCAATGCTGAGCGAAAGACACGCCATCGACACTCCCATAGTCATCACTGCTGCAGCAATGCATACAATGGTGAGGGAAGCATGCTCTTCATCAACGAGAAGGCTGTCAGCGAAGCTTGGCTGAGGTCACTGGCCTTTGAACAGAATCACGTCTCGGAGCGAGCTCGATTGACATTAAGACTATCCATACACTGATCAGATCAGCTGATGGTGAGTTGTAGCAACACGCGACTCTTCGTGTTGCCTGGTGTAAACTAAGCAGCTGAGCACGGGAATTTATCAACTATATGTATGTGTAGCGAGGACTCTCTTTTAACACGCGCCCTGGAGGGGGGGGGGGGGGGGGGGGCGAAATCCACCCACCCCTCCGGTTTTTCGAAGATAGCGCAAAAACGGCGGCGTGTAGCGCCGCCATTTTTTGTATACCTGTTTATAAATGAATTTCCCGAATTATGTAAAATTCTTGGCTTCAGGTCATCTCAGGTCAGGTCACCAGACCAGGTCACGTGATGACCTCAACTCCAAAACGTTTGCAGTAGTACCACAGCCACAGTTTTACGCCGATCGGTTTCAATCTTGCAAGACTTCATAAGGTCATAAATACCAACAATTTATTGATCTCGGATTTCTAATATCGGTGACCTCAGGTCAGGTCAATTTTGTGACCGCCAACACGGTTTTATCAATAACTATCGACATAATGAAGATAGAGAAGAGAAAACGGTACCAATATGTTTGTCTCGTCGAGACACGTCGCCCAATATGCAACATGACCAACTTGGGTCACCACTTGACCTTGACCTGAGGTCAAATTTATCAGTTGACCTAACCCGGTCACCATGAATATGATTCGAAGCGCCTTGACAAGACACACGCGATGGCGTAAACATTATTGCTTTATCTTTATTAGGTAACAGGTTATTTGGATAAAACAGTTTTGAAAACATCACCTTTTTGACATTCGATGACCTCTGGAGCCTAAACTATGGACCTGAGCTCAAATCTGAGGACACCTATATCGATTGCATTTTTCAATGACTTTCGATTGCTTTTTTACGTTTGCTGCTAACTATCATAGTTCCCGAGATATTTGGGAGTGTTCGAACCGAAGTCTTGAAAACTTGAAAATCTGACCCTTGATGACCTCTGGTGACCTCAATATTGACCTGGAAAAATAATAACGAAATACTTTCGAAAGAGCTTGTCTCGAGCTATCTAACGTCGTTTCCCGCTTGTCGCTACGTTGCGTGGTTTCCGAGAGCATAGGGGGGGGGGGGGGCGAAATCCGCCCCCCCCCTCCAGGGCGTGTAATTATCAGAGGGCCTCCAGGGCGCGTGTTAACCCGGCAGTCACTGGGGTATATTCTGTAACACGACTCACTGGGGGGGGGGGGGGGGGGGGGGGGCTTTTTAGCCCCCCTCCTGGTATCTTCCGAACCAATGATCGCAGCGGGACGCGCAAGGCGGCATTCGAAAGCGCTCAATGAGATAAGCCTAACGCAAACTTTAAAATTTCAAATTAAGGTCACATGTCAGGTCACGGTCAAGTCAAACGTCAAAATCGAGGCATTTGAGTTTATGGACAATACTTGCCATCCATGGCCGTCGATTGCGCCTATAATCACCCAAAGTTCTGTCAAAGGTATGATACATATCCTACATGAGCTAAAGTGAGATTGTTGGAAAAGATCAAGGTCAAGGTCAGGTCACAAAAGGTATACACACAAAATATCTACGAAAGTCATACAGCACATGTTTCATGGATGCTTTTACGCGTATAATTCGATAGTGGTAGTCATTTTACCACCTGACTTCATTTACGTGAAGTTAGTGTCAAGTTCAGGTTAAGTTCAGGTCACTGAAGGTCAAAATTTGAAATTGATAAATCGAAATGACAAAAGCATGTTTATATATCAGTTTTATCAACAACAAAAACAGTGCTGGTATTTATTTGTCTGTATCCGGTCAAAAATGCACAAAAAAACGCAATTTCAAATTATGACGTCATGATTTACCCATACTTTATATGCCTTGACAGTCAAAAAAGATGATATCATTTTGAAATTTGGTATGGTAGTTGCCCATATGTCGTTATCTGACATGTATTCCGTTTTTGTTAATATCTTTGAAAAATTTGATTTTGTGAGATTTTTTTTTTCAAAAACAGTTTTTTTTTGGTCAAAAACTTTTTTTTTCTTCAAAATTGTCTACCTTTTAGCGTTTTTCGATTGCATTTTGCTTCAAATGCGGCATTTGTACGGCCTGGCAAAGTTTAGCCGATTTTTGTGTCAAAATCGTGTTTAGTGACGTCACTAAATTCACATACTAATCTCGAAAAAATGACAATTTTTCCCCCATTTGTTCTCAAAAGGTGTAAAAATGATGGCCGGAAAGGTACTGAAAGTTTAGAATCGATATATGCATTAGTTATTTAGATGTCTAATATTCCTAAGGGGGGGGGGCTAAAAAGCCCCCCCCCAGTGACTCGTGGGTTAAAGGTCTGGCTGAGTCGTCCAGAGTCGGATGCGTCGACTGCTAATATTACTGTAGACTGCGCGTTTGCCTTTGCCACAGTTTCCAGTTGACTTCCTCCCCTATATTTTCCCATAAGTAGCCGCAACGCATCACCGGAAGAATTCCCCTGACATCTGGTCCGGTCCGTGCTCTTCTGCTAAGAACGCCTAGAAGCGGTAAAATATACCACGCGTAAAATATGGCATGGCAGCGGCTGCTAGTCGGCGGATTGTTCTGACATGAAGACATGCTGCCTAACTGTATGTCAAACCCAAGGTACTTTAAACAAACCAGAGTGTATTCTACTGTGGCCAGCTGGCCAATCTAAGCCGCCTCTCATCGTCACAAAAGCAGAGTGCCGTGGTCCTGCAATGTTATTTCGGTCGTCAGACTGATGGCAGACCTAGCCACAAAAAAGCCAGCCAGCAGGATAGTAAGCCAGTTCGCCCCGGTGGACGTCATCAGCGGTTGATGAAATAATATCCAGATGGTATTATGTAACCAATTGTGCTATTTGTGCTATTGTAAGATGGTGCACTCTGTTTAACCATCGCCCGTGCAGCGTCCGATCAGTGCGTGGCCGTGCAGGGGGGGGGGGGGGGGGGGGGGGGGTACAACCCCCCTAGCGTTTCGCCCCTAATTGGGCTAGAGCTTCGTTTAAAAAGCGAACATGTTGCTTGTCACGAGAGGAAGCCATTGATACCAGAGTTTAAAGTCATGGATCATTAGGTGATCTCTGAGGTCATGTCAATGACCCAAAATGCAACCAAACTGTAAATGCGTATACATTGAATTTAATCGAGCTAGAATCGCGAATGAGCATATCATTATGCTAAATGGGTGCCAAATTTGAAATCAGCGTCACAAAATGTCCTCGAAACTGCCAAATTCCAAAAACGTCATGTCAGGTCATGTCAGGTCATTTGAGGTCAGTGACCTCGGTTGACCTGTGGAGGCACATGACGCCAGTTGAACATATAATTATGTAAAATGGATCCCATATTTGAAATCAGCGTCACAAAATGTCCTAGAAACTGCCAGAAGCCAAAAAAAAGTAATATCAGGTCATCAGGGGTCAGTGACCTTGGTTGACCTCTGAAAAGTTCAATCGAGGTCACAATCGCAAGATATACCACAACTGTCACCTGGAAACACCTGTGCATATGCTCCTGAACAACACTCACTATGAAACTGCACAAGTTACAAAGATCAATACTACGGACGCCAGTTGCGCCTGACATGACCTTGAGAAACAGGTCAAAGGTCACGGGTCATGTGACCTACAACTTAACAAATTTCAGAAGATGTGTCAAATTGTTAACAAGTAGGGTACTAAACGTTTCATCGCATTCGGTTGATATTTACGCGAGTTACTCCCGAAAAATTGAGAGGAGGGGTGGCATCCATTCCCCCCTCCCTGCACTGGCGAGGGTTAACCCGCGCGGCGCTGGGGTCTCCATCCGAACGCCCGGTGCTGGGGGTATATGTAACCCCCCCCTCGCATCTTCTGAACTAATAACCGCAGCGAGACGTGCAAGGTGGCGATCGAAAGCTCTCAGTGAGAAGAATCTAACGCATACCCGACATTCTTAAAATAAGGTCACATGTCGGGTCACGGTCAGGTCAAGTGTCAAAATGTAAGTATTTGGGTTTTTGGGCTATACTTTCCATCCTGAGCCTTATATTGCAACTATTATCTCACAAAGTGCTCCCAAATGTATAATGCATCTCCTCCATAAGTAAAAGTGAAATTGTAAGCAAAGGCCAGGGTCAAGGTCAGGGCACAAAAGGTCACAGGTCTACGAAAACCATGCGACACATGTTGTATGGGTTATTTTACACGTAGAATTCGATAGAAGCATCCATTTTCAAGCCTGACCCCATATAATGGCCCTCAGGTCAAGGTCAGGTCACAATAAGGACAATATTTGAAATTGATTAAAATTTAAATAAACATTGCATGTTGCTAGACAAGTTTTGTCTTAGAAATACAGTGGTGGAATTTATTTGTCTGTATCTGGTCAGTAAAAGCAAAAAACGCAATTTATAAAATGACGTCATGAGTTACTTATACTTCGAGAGCTGTAAGTCAGCCAAAAATAAAGGTATTGCTTTGAAATTTGGTTTCAGCATCGTTCATACTTGGTTCTCTGATATATCTTCCATTTTTTAATCTGCAAACAAAAAACTGTTGTGGAAATTCTTCCCAAAAAAATCAGTTTTCTGCTTTTTTAGGGGTCAAAACCCCAATATTTTAACAATCCGAGATAGCCATGTTAAAGACAATGTTATTTCATTTCTTTTGACGGTTTTATTTGCGAGTTGCATTAACACGTTATTTTGTACGATTTTCCCAATATTTAATGTTTTTTCACCAAAAATGACATGACATGACGTCACTAAAACGTCATTATCGCCCAATTTTTTCTCTCTCACTAATTTCAACAAATTTTTGGCAGAAGATGCAGAATTTATGCACCATAAGGTATCGTAAGTTTCACTGTGATATCTTTCACAGTTTTCAAGTTATGGAGAAAATCCGGGAGGCGGGATAAAATGTACCCCCCTCTGCGCCGCGAGGGTTAAAGGTCACCTGTTAGACACATAGTGTTTTTGTGGTGGTTGCCAGTGACTGATATATAAACCCATTAGATTGCCCATTTAGGATTCGTCATGTGCCATACGCCATATTATGTATGTTTTTGGTTCAGCTCGGAGCGAAGCTCACCTGGTATGATGTATGTTTTTGCTAGGTGACGGGACGCGTACTAGACATCTGGTCTATGATTATTTTGGTAACCAATAGCATTTTGTCACATGTCATTACTGCTTAGCCGTTCAGGTGAGAACGTACCATGCCGGCTGGTCCAGTGTCCAACCACTTTCCATGACTTTCAGTCACCTTTACATTCGATAGTTTATGGAGCATTTGATTTGCACGCCATTGACTAAATGGGCAGCTATTCCCCCTAAGCGAACATTTATAATGGATGCCAGACCTTGTCACAACCATGCACAATGCACATACTATGCTAGGGTGACCCGTTTTGCAACCTTTTTCGGAAAAGTTCGATTTCCGGTCGGTTTCTGATGCGTTTTTAGCCGCTGATTTAAAATATGACAATCAAAATAAAAAATCGAAAAAATTGACCGCACGGGGCGTTTGAAAACTTCGGCGATGACCAATTTTTGACCAATTTGCCGACTAATATGGAAATGGTATATGATTTAGAGCAAAAATGGTTATGACGTGAAAGAGCACTCCATTAGGGACCCATTGACATGATTTATGACTTATTTGCACCACTGGTTGGCTCGAAATGTTGCCTGAAACCAATCGGCATCACCCTTAGTACCAACTCAATCCGCTAGATGGCAGCACGGTAGGCCACCGTCTCCTGCTGTGTTCTAGGCGCTTTTGTCGTTATTTTGCGATTCGAGGGTTAGTAACATCTCCGATACCAGGTAAATAATGTGGTAATACACCGTCAGCGTGCTGGCCTCGGCGGGGAGGGAGTATGTATTGTCCTTTTTACCATATAACATTATAGTGTTGGTAAATAGTGTATTGTCTATGCATAACTGAACGCAGACCTACTCTTGGAATAAATACATTGCATTTTGAATTATTGCACTTTTTTTATTTTAACACGATGTAAATGTGCAAACTCCTCTTAAAATACATCCCAAATAATGTTGGCAAATAAATAGTAGATACCGCACAAAAAGTTCTTGTTTGAGTATTTCTGCCTTTTTATCTTCTATTGGCTCAACACCCTTCATTGTGGTTGGACTAGTTAATACCCATTCGATGCTTCTGTTCATGGTTAGTTTTGATATTTACTTTGTTTGGCCCGTTCCGTTGATTCTTCTGGCAATATTATGTACAGGAGACTAAATCGAAAGAAAATGAAGGAACGCCATGCCCAACTATCCCTGGAACCATGCAGTTTGCCACTCAACCAGCTGCCCACTGGCGCAGACTTCGTGGGACGAATTATGATGTTGCGACTGGAAGAGATGCAGCAGATGCGGTGTGTTGATGAGAAACATGTGTCTATAGCAATTTGCATTAACAAGGTGGCGGAAGAAGTAATTAAAATCTGGAACAGAGCTTCAATTCCGACGAAATCAAGGTACAAGGTGAGAGATGCCGTCTCAAAACTTTGGGCGCTGAAAGACCCGATTCGAAAACGCCCCACCACACAGTATGACGCCACCGATGCCGCAGCACGCATGAAGAAGGTTCTGGACATATCCAGCAGCACCACGCCGCCGAAATGTCCTGACGACAAAACATTTCTTGAGGATAAAACAAAACGACGCGGAAACTCTTCATTCACGGATTGGATCGTTCCACGACGGCGCGATGGAGACGGCAGGAGCAGCGGAGGGCCCGAGCGGAGGGCAGGGCCAAAGCTGCGGCCGCGCCCGTCACAGATGACACAGTGAGTTCTAGTGCCGTCACTGTGAGCTTCCACACAGCCGTCAGCGGCTCTGCAGTCGATCCTGCTGCTCCCACCGCCATTGTCGCTGCCTCGTCCATCGCTGTCGCTGTCAGCACCCCTGATGTGGTCACCGCCGCCGCCGCACCGTCTGGTGAGCCACCAGAGGTCGAAAATGACAGCGACCCAGACTATGTCGTGTCCCGCCGCCGCAACTCAAAGGAGAAGGTGGACTTGACTCCTGTGGCAGAGGCGGCGGATACTTGTGATGTCGGCGCGCGAATGACATCAAAGATCGTCTCGTCGCTTGCCGTCGCCACGGGGTGATATTATCACGAAAGGAAAAATCCAAAGGGCTTTAGACAAAAGTAGGTGAGAGAAGGTTGAAGGAGTGGGAAAGAGCACCTCTCAGTGTTGCGCGGTATTCTGTGATGGCCGGGACGACCGGACTCGGAGGGAGGAGGTGCGCGGTGATGGGTCAAAGAGGCTTGTGTGGTGTACGATTCACAATGTGTCTGTGAATATGCACCCAGATGCTGTCTGTGTTGGCCATTTCACATGCGAGGGCCGTCACACGGGAGAGGCAACAGCCGACCAGTTGTGTGCATTTTTGCGTGAACGAGGCATTGACATGGACAAGGTGCGGGTGATCGGAGGAGATGGGACAAACCAGGTGGTCGGGTGGCGGGGCGGTTGGATGGCGAAGCTAGAAGAGCTGCTCGGCCGGCCTTGAGCAGGGTGGTGTGCCTTTGCCACCAGGCTGAGCTTCCCTACAGGGCGCTATCCCGCCAGCTGGATGAGAAGACAGTGGGTCCGGGCACCTTTGCAGGCCCCATCGGGAAATGTATCGCGGGGCCCGTTCACGCCATGCCTGTCGTAATATTTGCGTCAGTGCGGTGCGACGATTTCCCTGACCTGCCGGCTGATGTATTTGTATTTGTATTTGACAATTGAAACACTCTCAAATATTACACTGGCTATTCCGAGTGTCGTGTCATAATTAGTAAGTGAAGAATGTTAAAAACGACACTTAGCACATTGCACACAATACGATCATAGGAAATAAATCAGAGACAAATCCCCACACTCACAAACACACATGCACACGTACGCACACACAACACACAGCATACACAACAAGCATATCGCACACACAAGCATACATAAGTCTGTCTCTCACTGATATATATACATTCGAAAAGACAAACTAACTCACATTATACTACTAAAAGGTCATGTACCGCACGTTTAAAAGCTCTCAGTGGCAGAAGACGGACCTCTGGCGGCAGCCTGTTGTACTGCTGTGCAACGCTAAAAAGGAGGCGCCGCTTCCCGGCCTCTGTCCTCGCGCGCGGGAGCGCCAGATTAGCGTCCTGACATGTTGACCGAGAACGGAGAGTAGAGTTAACCTTGAGCTGAGAGGAGAGGGCCAGGGGTTCCTCGCTAATGCGAATTTTGTGAAGTAGATTCAGTGAATGTTGTTAATACAGTTGCGGGCGGTGGGCCAACCCAGTGCACCCCGCACGTCCGATATGTGGTCGAATTTGCGGCGGCCGGAGATCACACGCAGTCCGAAGTTCGGGACCTTCTCTAGGCGTTGCATGTTCTTCTCCGAACCGTCGCCATAAACGGCCAGGCAGTAACGAACGTGAGAGATGACCAGGGCGTTGACAAGGATGGGTAAGAGTTCGCGGGGAATCTGATGACGCACGTGGGACAGCCCGATAAGGATACCGTTACATTTTTTGACATGTGCAGACACGTGGCAGAATTCTCCCGTCACTAGTCTCGCGCAGCGGTTTGGAAGAGTCTGGAGTCGAATTGTATCTGCCAGCGTCAAATTTCCGTCGTAGATGATGTCGCAATAGTCAAAGTGTGGTCTAATGTAAGTAGTGTAGATGTTGTTAAGTATGGGTCTGGATAGGAATTTGGCTATAGGATAGATTGGTCCTAGTAAAGTGTTAATTGTCCGGATGATGGTATTGATGTGCTGGATAAAGTGGAGGTCGGTAGAGAGAGTCAGTCCGAGATGTTTGTGCTTGTCACAGTAGGAACATCCTGCCCGTTGAAAGAAAGTGCAAAATCTTCGCCGTCATGTCTATTGGTGAAGGTCAGTTGTACTGTTTTCTGTGAGTTGAAGGTATTAGCCCAGTCCGCTCCATATTGTCTAATGGCGCTAAGTCGTTTTGTATTGATTGTCTGTCGGTCTGGCTGTCATACGGGTGAGATGAGTACAGGGAGGTGTCGTCGGCATAGAACAGTGCATTGTTTTTAGTTTTGTTGGAAAGGTCATTAAGATACATGATAGCCAGCAGAGGTCTAAGCACTGAGCAGGCAGCCGGGGAGAATGTTTTCAGGTGAAGACAAACTATTGCCCACACGAACCATTTGTGTACGGTCTTTTAAGTATGATTTTAACCATTCTAGGAGACACCCAGAGATGTTGTATTGTAACTTAAATTTTTCAATTAATCCCGCACGCCAAATGTTATCAAAACATTTTGAAATGTCAAGAAAAACTGATGTAAAATTTTGAGTTATGTTCAATGTTGAGTATATTTGATGGGTTAAGTATAACAACTGAATATGTGTGCTGTGGTTTCGGCGATATCCGCTTTGTTTTTCTGTCAATAAGTTATTATCATTTATATGCCCATATATTTTATTAAAGATCAGCTTTTCCAAGATTTTGGAGAGATTCGAGAGAAGATTTATAGGCCGAGAGTTTGTTGGGTCTGAACTAGAACCCTTCTGCTTAAAAATGGGCGTAACACATTCTGTTTTCCAAGAAGAGGGGAATTTTCCTAATTGTAGTGATTTATTGAAGAGTTTGGAGAGGGGATTAGCAATTATTAGTGCACACATCTTAACCCGCGAGTCACTGTTTTTTTTTTAGCCCCCCCCCCCTTAGGAATATTAAGAATATCTCAATAACTAATGCAGATTTCGACGCCAAACTTTCAGTACCTTTTCGAACATCATTTTTACACCTTCTGAGAAAAAGGTGAAACAAATTTCGTCAGAAATTTTTCGAGATATAGTGAATTTAGTGACGTCACTAAACACGATTTTGACACAAAAATCGGCAAACATTTGCCAGGCCGTACAAATACCGCATTTGAAGCAAAATGCAATAAAAAAGGTGAAAGGTAGAAGATTGCAAGGGCTACAAACCAGTTATTTCCAAATTTAAAAAAAAAACTTGGTTTTTGACCCCAAAAATTTAAAGACAACTTTTTTGAAAAAATGCTCACAAAATAAAAATTTCAAAGATATTGAAAAAAACGTAATATATGTCAGATAATTACATATGGGGCAACTACCATACCACATTTCAAAATGATATCATCTTTTTTGACTGTCATAGCATATAAAGTAAGGGTAAATCATGACGTCATATTTTGAAATAGCGTTGTTTTGCTTTTTTGACCGGATACAGACAAATAAATGCCAGCACTGTTTGTTTTAGATACAACTGGTATATAAACATGCTTTTTTCATTTCGATTTATCAATTTCAAATTTTGACCTTCAGTGACCTGAACTTGACCTGAACTTGACACTAACTTCACGTAAATGAAGTCAGGTGGTAAAATGACTACCACTATCGAATTCTACGCGTAAAAGCATCCATGAAACATGCGCTGCATGACTTTCGTAGATATTTTGTGTGTAGTGACCTTTTGTGACCTGACCTTGACCTTGATCTTTCCACCAATCTCACTTTAGCTCATGTGAGATATGTATCATACCTTTGACAGCACTTTGGGTGATTATAGGCGCAATCGAAGGCCATGGATGGCAAGTATTGTCCATAAACTCAAATACCTCCATTTTGACGTTTGCCTTGACCGTGACCTGACATGTGATCTTAATTTTACATTTTTAAGTTTGCGTTAGGTTTATCTCATTGAGCGCTTTCGAATTGCCGCCTTGCGCGTCCCGCTGCAATCATTGGTTCTGAAGATACCAGGGGGGGGGGGGGGGGGGGGCTAACCCCCCCCCCCCCCCCCAGTGAGTCGTGTTACAGAATATATCCCAGTGACTGCCGGGTTAAGTAATTTAGCCGGTATTTTGTCAGGGGCAGATGATTTGTTTGTGTCCAGACAGTTAAGAATTTTGAGAAATTCCGACTCAGTTACTTAGACCTCTGACAAAGGGGGGACAGGGGGTTCAGGAGAAGTGATGAGGGGCATTGGTTTGTTCTGTATGTCCAGTCTCGTTTGAGCAGCGAAGTGTCTGTTGAGAATTGCCGCTTTGTCAAAGTCGTCAGTAAGTGCAGTGCCGTCTTGTCCGATGAGTGGTGGCATATTCCGATTATATTTTTTCTCTCTCATTTTTTTCTCTCAAAAGGTGTAAACATAATGCCCGGAAAGGTACTGAAATTGTGGCGTCGATATCTGCATTAGTTATCGAGATATTCCTAATATTCCTAAGGGGGGAGGGCTAAAAAAAAGCCCCCCAGTGACTCGCGGGTTAAGGATGCTATGATATTTATGTGGATTTTGTTTGGCCTCCAAAAGTTTCATAACTTGTGTCTGAATGTGAAGATTTTGTAGTCGTTGGTTGGTGTCTGTGGTTAAGTTTCGCTGTTGTCTCCACCGCTCCCAATCATAGTCAGTATTACGTTTTATAGCAGTATGAAACAGTCTATCTCGTTTACGAATTTGGTGTCTTAGTTCTAAGGTAAACCATGGCTGATCCCTATTTTTTTTAGATAGTTCGGAGAGGGATTGAGGCTTTGGCTGCAGTCATTAGGGTATCAGTGAAATTGTCAGTTGCTTCGTCCACATCACAGTCCAGCAGTCTGTCCCAGTCTGTGTCCATCAAGAGTCTTGTGAGTTTGTCTGGGTTCATTTGTCTATAGTTCCATATCTGTTTAGTTTGTCTGGAATTATAGGTGTTGTCAATCTTGAGACACAAAAATTGGCAGGTGGTCAATGTTAGACAAAGAGGAAAGAACACCACTATCATGAACCATTAAATTATTTGATACCATCAATAAATATCTCAGGTTGGCAACACCATTGGCCCCTGTGTCTCGTGTTGGATCATTTATGAGCTGTTTGAGGTTTAGTGCAAAAAGTTCATCATGAAGAGTAATTTCATATGGTGTTATTGGACTATGGTTTGATAATTTTGGGTCAAGGAAAGTGTTGCCTGCATTTAAGTCCCCTAGTATTAGTATGTTATCAGGAGAGTGAAACTGGGCCAGAGCAACGCTTTCATTTAGCTTTAAAAAAAGGAGGAGTTGCTGATAAGTTGGGAGGTACATAGATTGTGCATATAGTTAGGGTAATATATTTAATTTGTATCAAGCACCATATCCATTCTATTCCATTTGTTTCAAGGTGAGAAAGTCTTTTGACTGCAAGATTATTGCGCACATAGATAGCAACACCACCTCCATTTCTGTCTCTATGTCTTGTTAACCCTCGCCCTACGGGAGCTTTTTTCACCTTCGCCCTACGGGGGGGGGGGGGGACCTGACAGCCCCCCCTGTTAACTTCCAAACCAAGAAACTTAGAGCAATGCGGAAGAACCAGTATGTTGCCTGTCATGAGAGGAATCTAACAGTATGCAATTTGTAGGTTTCAGGTCAGCGGGTGACCTTCCAAGTCAAGTGAATGACCTCGGATTTATCACGTCCAGAACAACGATTTTGCTCTTCAGAAAACCTCAAAATTAGAAATTGATAAATGTAAATAAAAAGGCATGTTCCTAAACTAATTTTGGCTCAGAAATACAAAAAAGTAAATATTTGTTCGTTCTTGTCCAAAAATGTGAAAAAAGTTATTTTTTGAAAATGACGTCATCAGTTTCTTACACTTAGGAAGCCATCACTCCGTCAATAATGAAGATATTGCTTTGAAATTTGGTATGAGTATTGTCCATACTCAGTTCTCTCACATATATTCCGGTTTTCTAATATCTTTGAAAATTTTGATTTTGTCGGGATTTTTCCAAAACAATCAGTTTTTTTTTATTTTAGGGGTAAAAAACCCTAGATTTGGAAAATTGGAGATTGCCATTTTAAAGAAAATGCCATTTTATATCTTTGGTGAATTGCGTTTACAATTTTCTTTAAAACTCTGTTTTCTACGATTTTTCAAATATTTCTCATTTTTTTTACTAACATGACGTCATCAAAACATTATTATCTCCCAAAATACTTAACCAATTTCAAATACATTTTTACAGCCTACGTATAACTGTTGTAAATTCAGCTACCAAAAATTTCAACAAGATGCACCCCAAAACCTCAGGGGGGCCTGTCAGGCCCCCCCCGTAGGGCGAGGGTTAATGGATCATGAATATTGTCAAGTCTGGAGTCTGGATGTCAATTAATTTGATTTGTATGATGTTATCAATTCAATATTGTTCCGTAAAACCGTGAAGAAGGCACACTTTATGCAAGTTTTGGTGACAGATCTAGAGGCAATTGTGAGGCGAATTTCATTTCCCAATTTGTATAGCATGACCTGACAAGTCCTGCCCTGCCCTGACCTGACCTGACCTGACCTGACCTGACCTGACCCGCAGGTGTCGTGCACTGTAATCGCCAGCTGACCTGGCCCTGCTTCTCGACGCGAGGGGAGCTGACCTGCGTCGGCTCAAAGTTCATCTGCGATGGCGAGCACGACTGCCTCGCCGATGACGTCATACACATGTCGGACGAGCACGGCTGCCGTGAGTATACGGTCATATGACGTCATACACGGTCTGATGACGTCACACGGTCTGATGACGTCATACACATGTCGGACGGCACGGCTGCCGTGAGTATGCGGTCCGATGACGTCATACGGTATGATGACGTCACACGGTCTGATGACGTCATACACATGTCGGACGAGCACGGCTACCGTGAGTATGCGGTCCGATGACGTCATACGGTCTCATGACGTCATGCACATGTCGGACGAGCACGGCTACCGTGAGTATACGGTCCTATGATGTCATAAAAAAATACGGCAGCCGTGAGTTAAAGGGACTTCACGGGTTTCCGTCCTGAAAGTAAATACACTCTTTTGGAGTTGTATGAGCTTTAAACACGTTTAAGACATAACAGGGAACTCAATGCTCATTTAGTCCATTATTTCAGCAATTATCAGCGTTAAAACTTGGGCGTTTTTCGAGACTAGTATCAGATAACAAGTACTTGATCGGCACTACTGTCCACCACTTTTACCTTAAGATCAATTTTAGAGTTTTGAATTATCTGCAAGTCTTACACTGGATCACACAATTATTATGCAATTCAAAACTGACGGGACTTTGTATTACTACACACTGTTCGTTGAGGTTTTGTGTTGTGGTTTTCTTATCTCCGGCCTTTGGCGTTGAGAATTTGGTGTTGGCGTATTAATTTTTTGGCATGAAAATTCATGAAAATATATAATTTTATGGGAAAACTAGGTAACTGCTGGTGTCGTTGGAACAAAAGAAGTTTATTTTCTTTCAAATATTTCTTATTTTACCGGAAATATGCCATAAGTGAGGTGTTTTTATTAGCATAAAAGAGATGACTGGCTCTGCCTCAGCCGATTCTGCAGAAAATACGCGGTGGCATGACCGCGCACTTTGGAAGGTCCTTACGTGCAGAAGAGGTAATTTCCAGAAAAATGTGGCTACCGTGGGACTTCTACCACCTTTATAAGTACGTTTTACTATGTAACTCAATTATTCAGGGAAAAACCCGTATAATCCCTTTAACGGTTTGGTGACTTCAGTAAAAGTACGGCCGTTATTGCACTTGGAAACCTTTCCGAATATAATAAAGATGTTTTTCATACTGATGGAAGTAGTGAGTGTTTTAAATTGATACTTAAATTGTTCAGGGCAAAAAGGGGCGTAATTTTTGCGGTTGCCTTCATCTGTATACAATCCAGTGCTATGTTGTGTGATTTATTTTCCTAAGTAAAATATATGCATTTAATAATATGCTTATAATACAGAATATAATATAATACATTTTGTTGATCGTGACGACTCGTATTTGCGTTATTTTAGAAGTTGCTAATATTAAATTCGATTCCTCCTTTGGAAACGGCATTGTGCCCAGGCGCCCACTATAGCTAATAACTACTGTTAGTAATATTAACGTTTGGATGGTCATGCTACGAGTCTCAGAGAAGAAACCTTACATTGTTAGCAAGCGGAAACATGAAGCCAAGCGACTTCTGGTGAGGCTGCCTTGGTTCACATATAGTTAGGAGTCTCCCACGCCCCGGTGCTTTTTCAGATGCACCGCCTCCTACGTGCAAAGCCATCGATTGCAGCGATGTTGGGCGTGTGATCTGTAGCCGTGACACAATTGACACAAGTGACACGTTGAATAGCCATGATACAGTTTGTGTCCATGATAAAGTTTACGTTATTGTTAAGGCGTATTGGCATAACTATGATCATGGCTTATTGGCATAAAGTTGTGATAAAGGGTGTCCCATCATTCCGTTCCTGATCAGGGGACTGCCAGATATCATTTCCGCGCTGCGAGATTTCATTGAGTGATGCAGAAATGTGTTGTAAGCTTGTTTCGTGCGAGTAGTAGATAATATCTTATCGGTGACTAGTTGAGTTTGTTTTTCGTGAGTTTATTGTTGTCATAATATTTCTCACAATAAATTAACAGAAGTTTTGAAGCATCGAAAAAACTTACTTCTATTCAAATTGGTAGAGCAATATTAAGCTGTTGCCCAGTTCCCTGCCCCCACCGACGCAGTGGTGGCTACTAACAACCCCGCTTCAAGGAAACCCTGGAGCGGTTTATAGCGGAATGAAATTACAGAAGAACGTGGAAGTGCGCGATGCGAACAGCCCGACGCCGTACTTCTCTTTCTTGTTCGTTAATTAAGCATTACTTTTATCTTGTTGATTGTAGCCGGAAAAATTGAAGCGCCAGTCTGCTGACGGCCGTAATGAACCCGCTATTTCAACTGAGCTGCGCGGCACGGTGTTTTTTTTCCTTTCTTGAACTCAGATCATTATTGCAGTTCGTTGTATCTCACAGGTAGTCACTATAAATCACACACAAACTAGAAAATCGATTCATTCAGAACTTATGCAAAATATCAATGTTTTTTTAAGTGACAATCCAGTTACTCCATTATTTAACTTCACGTAAAATATTGAAACTATTTGTCCTATTCAAGACGTACACTTTCCGGATAAAATTCACCTGACCTTTCGCCTGATGACCCTGACATAAATAAGGCAATATATTGTTATGCGGATTTAAATGCCATGGCCAAACCATCATCAGAACCGCAAACACCAATGTCATAAATTCTACTAGATGATTATTGCCAACACCGTGTGATGGATGCAGGCGTCACACACGGTCGCGTCACAGCTATAACAACATCATATCACATATTTCGTAACGGAACTGTCTGGCGCCAACTGCGACAGTTTGAAAGACGGAAACTCATTAGGAACAGCTAAATTTGTTCACTCATTGTTTCGTCAGCAGAAGTGTAAAATGCTATCGGAACAGAAATTGATGTCTTCAGTTTGTTCTGATACTTTGACAATAAGCAGGCAAATAATCCTATTGGGTTTGACAAGAATTGCAGTGATGCCAAAAATAAAGCAATCAATCTTATGTAAAGTATGCAGGTCCTATATGATGGTCATGGAACATAGTTACTGTAATTTGTTTGCTGATAGCTTTGGCTTTGACTACCCTGAAGATTCGCATAAATATCCCCAAAATCTGATTGTCTAGGCCGTAATCATTGCAAACTTAAAATTACACCAACATCAAGCAATGTCGCTACGAGCTCACGGAAGGCAACTTCAGAGACATTTATTTAACAAACGCCCTTCTGGTGATGACTTGGGTAGGAGTCATCCATTTTAATTATCCATTGTATTCGGATTTCTCGCTCGACCTGTACAAGTGTCGGAACAAAATAAAGTGAATGGCGATTATGTCGACAGCGCTTGACCCTTCACAAATATGAAGTGAAACTATTTCCTTTATTGAAAGATAAATGGCACCGTAACATGTGCCACTAAGGATGTTCATGACGTCATCTTTATCATGGCTACCATCAAGGCTAGTTCAATACACATACGAATACCAATTTCCTTGTCGAAAGCTCAGCGTTTGCCGCTCCATTTCTGCTCAAATCCCAAATCCACAAAGTTCTCAAATCCATGCTCCACTTCTCTTCCAAAGCACGCTCGCCGTCTGGACGATGTTTTCAGCCGATATTGACGACGGATCATGTCTTGGGTCCAATACTCTCGACTGCCGTTTTTAGGTCGTGCTGGCCGTTCGTGGTTCCCGCACGACGCTCTAGTGCCTCTTCCCAGAGTTGCCAATAATTCCAATCCAGAAATAGCATCGGAGCGATTCCATCGGAGACGACTTTCTTTCGCGAAACGTAGGGTGTGAGGATCGGGATGGGAGACTTTGGCCATGAAAGAAACAATCTACAATGGCTGCAGAAAAACGGGCGGAGAATAAATGGTTCCCTGATGGGAAATTATAATATCTCTATGGGATTATATTAATCCCTACGGGAAATTATACTGAATGTCGAATGTTACAAACGAAGCACCACAGAGCTTCTGCGGTGTATCTTGGCCACAATTAAACGTTCGTCACATAAGGCACCTAACGATTTTAGTACCGCCAATTCCTAAGTACAGCAGATATTATTTCAGACTAAATGTGAGCAATCATACCAAAATGGCATGCGAAGATGTGAAGTAATTGGTGTATTTATTATGCTGCAGTAATGGTTTCTAAGCAGATGATAAAGTTACCCGGAAAGTAAAAGCCGAATAGACGATAGTTGCTCATGACATGACAAATACGATAATGGATGTGTGGTCGGTGAAATGGGCTTATCACCGAAACACGTTCACTGCTTATTGTATCCAGAACAGACTAAATATAATCATTGATAAGTGCATTCATTCAAAGTATTCATTAACAAGAAGGTATTACAGGTGATTATGAAAGGAATTACTAATAAAAAATTACCAATTTCAAATGCAATTGCTTTCCTTTGTTCCTAGCCTAACCATGGAATATTGATGGAATCAGCGAAGATGAATACCCATGTTCAGCCCGAGCCAGTGGTGCTCAAACCTAGGGTGGTGTTTCGCGCAACGCGTCTCCATTGTTACTGCAAGCGACGATTCGCCATCACATGAGCCTCTATACGCGCAAGCTGACCCTGAACTGATTGCCTTACTCCAACGGGACATGTATTGTGATGATCCGATCACCAGAGAAGACACGGAAGAGGAAGCCAAAAACGTGAAGAACAGAACGAAGGAAATCTTTCAGGACGCAAGGATGACTATGCGAAGTGAAACCAGAGCTCATCAACAGGCACAGCCCCCAGACCATTTTGCGAGCAGTCTGTTGCGAAACGAAATGTCTTTGGCCTCAGTTCGGTACCAGATGATGACATTCTAGAACTGAACACATAATTATAAAAGAAGCGCCTGAGATTCTAGGAGAATCTGCCAGAGAAGCGCCTGAAACAAAACGAACCATCTTAACCCTTTAAGGTCCAGCCTAGTCCAATCTAGGCTTTCGGCGCCAACCGTTAACCCGCGAGTCACTGGGGGGGGGGGGGGGTTTAGCCCCCCCTTAGGAGTATCAGGAATATCTCAATAACTAATACAGATATCGATGGAAAAATTTCAGTACCTTTCCGGGCATCATTTTTACACCTTTTAAGAAAAAAATGAGAAAAAAAATCGTCAGAAATTTTTCGAGATATAGTGAATTTAGTGACGTCACTAAACACGATTTTGACACCCAAATCGGCTAAACTTTGCAAAGCCGTACAAAAGCTGTATTTGAAGCAAAATGCAATCCAAAAACCCTTAAAGGTATAAAATTGCAAGGGTTATAAACCAGCTATCTCGAAATTTCAAACATTTTGGTTTTTGACCCACAAAATTTCACAAAAATCTTTTTTTGAAAAAATGCTCACAAAATCAAATTTTTCAAGATATTGGAAAACCGGAATATATGTCAGAACAACATATGGGCAACTACCATACAAAATTTCAAAATGATATCATCTTTTTTGACTGTCATGGCATATAAAGTATGGGTAAATCATGACGTCATATTTTGAAATTGCGTTTTTTGGCTTTTATTGACCGGATACAGACAACTCAATGCCAGCACTGTTTGTTTTAGATAAAACTGATATATAAACATGCTTTTTTCATTTCGATTTATCAATTTCAAATTTGACCTTCAGTGACCTGAACTTGAGCTGAACTTGACACTAACTTCACGTAAATGAAGTCAGGTGGTCAAATGACTACCACTATCGAATTCTACGCGTAAAAGCATCCATAAAACATGTGCGGCATGACTTTCGTAGATATTTTGTGTGTAGTGACCTTTTGTGACCTGACCTTGACCTTGATCTTTTCCAACAATCTCACTTTAGCTCATGTGGGATATGTATCATACCTTTGAAAGCACTTTGGGTGATTATAGGCGCAATCGAAGGCCATGGATGGCAAGTATTGTCCATAAACTCAAATACCTCGATTTTGACGTTTGACTTGACCGTGACCTGACATCTGACCTTAATTTGATATTTTTAAGTTTGCGTTAGGCTTATCTCATTGAGCGCTTTCGAATGCCGCCTTGTGCGTCCCGCTGCGATCATTGGTTCTGAAGATACCAGGGGGGGGGGGCTAAAAAAAAAACCGCACAGTGAGTCGTGTTACAGAATATACCCCAGTGACTGCCGGGTTAAGGCCCGGCCTGGGACATCAGAGGGGGCCTAGGACGACACGCCGGATCAAAAGACCTCGCCGTCCCCGGAAGGGGCGGTAATCCCTCCGCCCCCCCGCCAAGTGGCGATGTGAGACCGCTCACCTGGGCGGAGACTGATTGCGGTATGCGGACCTGGGGTGAGGACAGCGTGCCGGCACAGGACGGCGCGCTGTTCCTTCCTGCCGGCGCGGGCCGGTGCAGGCAGAGGGGAGAGAGATCGGGGAGGGTGCGGGGGAGACGTACCGTTACAGTACGGGTTTCCCCAACCGGTCCCCGACCGAATCGGTCGGGATTCCCCAAGCGTACGATTGGGATTTGAGACACTTCGTGCGGGGAAATGACGTCCGGCGGCGGATAGGGAAACCCAACCGTTCCTCGACCGTCGGGTTCGGATTCCCCGACCGTTCCCGGGCCGTCTATGCCACAAATACATGATGCTGTTACGATCCCGTACGGGGAAACCCAACCGTTCCCCGACAGCCCGGTTGGGATTCCCCGATTGATCCCCGGGCCATCTATGCCACAAATACATGATGCTAGTACGTTCCCGTACGGGGAATCCCAACCGTTCCCCGGCCGTACGGTGGGGGTTCCGAACTGATCTCCGGGTCATATGTGACACTAATAAACGAGTGCATGTCCGACCCCATACTGGGAAACCCAACCTCTCCCTGCCGGCTCCACGCCAATAATTGAAACGCCTCCAACCTAGCATGCGAAACATCACCCAGAGCATATTGACACGGAGCCGTATATTAAAAAAAGCGAAGTGACACGATTAAATACATAAGCCTTAGCATTTGAGCACTCGCATACCACTCGAGGTACCATATGACCAGTTTGAAATGTGGGAGTTCCCACATTTAAAACTGGTAAAATGCTACCTCTTCAGCACCACTCTCTGCATCGGAGTCATGCAAGTCCCTTCGTGGCCCCGCCGCACACGGCTCTTCTCCACGCTCGTGTTCGCGGGGGAGTTTCTTCCTGCAGGACTGGGCGCTGGTGCGGCGGTCACTGACCCAGACAGCCAGCGGGTGACGCGGTTATTTACTTTCGGTCGCGTCGCTTTCTATCCTTGGTGGATCGTTTCTGCAAAGAAAACATTGTGAAGACTGAAGAGCATGTCTAGGAAGGAGTCACTGTAGCACAGGACAACGAGTTTGTCAATGATCTTCGAAGATAAAACTATGGCATATGCCTGTTTACCATGTTTTATGAACGTCTTAACCCTATTTTTAACAGGCTCCTGGCTACCGCTATTTGTAACAGGGGGGGGGGGGGGGGGGGGGCGGATTCCGCCCCCCCGGAGATCTCGAGATCTACCCGTCCGATTGTCAAAAATGAAACTGCGTTTGGTTCCCCTCAACACGATCTACATTCCTAAATAATAAACAAAATCTAAATTTTTGATAGGGGGGCAACAGGGGGGGCAAAAACCACAAATTTTAGTGGTATTTTTGATCCAACATAGCTTTCATGTTTATCGACCGATTTTAACACAATTAATACGAATCGATAGAGATTGAATTGGAAATTGATATATGACAGTGGCGTTTGAAAATGCAAAAATCATAGGCGTGTGCAGGTCACTCAATATGGGGGTGAAGTAAATACGTAATAAAACCATTTTTTATGTTTTAAAAATAAATAAATAAATGAAATGGTATGTGATTGGTGACATTAGACAAAACAGTTAAAAATCATATTTTTGTCATAGGCAGTACCAGGTTAGTGAAAAAGGGGGGTAAAATTGGAACAAATATTAACCGCAGACAAGTTGCTACCCAGCACTATAAATATGTTACTGATCGTAGATAGTTCCTTTTTGCATGTTGTACTTCGTCATAGGCGTATCCAGGATCCAAACTGGGGCGGCTCAATACCTTTCGATAAGTATATTATCCGCAATTATGATACTAACTAGTCAACAGTGACTATTTCACTTACAACTTCAATTAACATTGCTTACCCCCCTTTTACCCTACCTGGACTCGCCTATTATCTTATAATCGTTCGTAGAGTAGCCTGTGGTGCGTGTTTCATCCAAAAACTACAGTATGTTATGTCATTGTACGCTCATGCCTCTTAGTTTCCTTGCAATAATATGACCCCCTTTCTTCGATTTCTGAGCGCGCCTCTGCAAAAAAATGACTATATTCCCTTTCCTGGCCTCATATGTGCATATATAATTATAAGCTAACCGTCTATTGCGCCGTTATCGCTGGCATATCGTCATCACCAAGACGGTCACCCCCCTTTTCATGTGCCTGAACACGCCCCTGAAACTCTATGTAATAAATTATGCAAATAATGGAAGCAGAAGCTATCTTTTAAATATTGATAACTATAAATGCCCCTTACATTGCTCTATTTGTTTCCCGCCAAGCATTGAATACTTCCTGGAAACCCCCCCCCCCTTTTCAAGCCCCTGAAACCGCCTCTGCCATGAAATTTTAATGATATTTCATTAACATCAACTAATTTGCACTTGTTGCAATCACCGTGAACCGATGTAACTCCTTCATACTTGAGGCAGTTACGAAGAAACCGTGAAGATCGCATTTCCGTATTATCGCCAAACATCGCCTCCGAACCCACCCAAAACTGTACCCTGGAACCGCCTCTGTTCAGGTTAAGAACTCAAAATTTTGACTCCAAATGCGGTATTCAATTCTATGAAAAGTCCCAAAATTTCATGGGCCTGCTCCCAGCCGTTCTGGAGATATCTGCGAAAAACATGAGGGGGGGGGGGGGGGCGGAATCCGCCCCCCTGTTACAAATAGGGTTAACCCTCGCCCTACGGGAGCTTTTTTCACCTTCGCCCTACAGGGGGGTGGGGGGGGGGGGAGCCTGACAGCCCCCTGTTAACTTCCAAACCAAGCAACTTAGAGCAATGCGGTGAGTACCAGCATGTTACCTGTCATGAGAGGAATCCAACAGTATGCGATTTTTAGGTTTCAGGTCAACGGATGACCTTCCAGGTCAAGTGAATGACCTCAGATTTACCACGTCCAGAACAGCGATTTTGCTCTTTAAAAAAACTCAAAATTAGAAATTGATAAATGTAAATAAAAAGGCATGTTCCTAGACCAGTTTTGGCTCAGAGATACATAAAAGGTAATTATTTGTTCGTATCTTGTCCAAAGAAGTAAAAAAAAAATATTTTAAAAAATGACGTCATCAGTTTCTTATACTTAGGGAGCCATCACTCATTCAAAAATGAAGATATTGCTTTGAAATTTGAAAATCTTTTATTTTTTTTATTTTAGGGGTAAAAAAAAAACATTTTGAAAATCTGAGATTGCCATTTTAAAGAGAATGCCATTTTGTATCTTTGGTCAATTGCGTTTGCAATTTGCTTGAAAACTCTATTTTCTACAATTTTTGCAAATATTTATAATTTGTTTACCAACATGACGTCATCAAAACGTCATTATTTCCCAAATTTTTCAACCAATTTCAAAGAAAATTTTACAGCCTACGTATAATTGCTGTAAACTCAGCTACCGAAAATTTAAGAAACATGCACCGCATGCGTACAAAATTATTCAAGAAAAACCTCAGGGGGGCCTGTCAGGCCCCCCGTAGGGCGAGGGTTAATGCATAACACAACAATTCCGCCCTAATTACAATGTTTGTATCAGCGGATATAACCACATACCCACGCAATGTTTATATCAGCCGACGTAATTACCCATTTCTCCAGTTAGTTGTATAACAGAAATAAAGATAACGTACCACAATATCAGATTAACATGCGAAGCGAAAGTTGGTGTGTGACCTTTGTGCAATGAAAAAACGGGTTCAAATGCTCAGCTCTGCCTTATGCAGAGCACAAGCTACTTGTTGCAATGACTCGCTCTAATAGTATGAGCAGTCAGTACGTCGCAATGTTTCAATCTGAGGCAATTTCACAAAGCAGTTAGTAATTACAAATATTTGCAATTACAAACGCAATAAAATATTGCAAACCTCACAAAAAGCTATTTCACAAACATTCACCACCTCTGAATTACGAATTGTAAAGAAAATTGTAAACAGAAATGTTAGTTAGCAGAAATGTTTGCAATCAAGAACGTTGTATTAGCTATTTTCACGAAGGATTTTGCGTTTGGGGCGCTTGGGGCGATTGGGGGTTTTGGGCGATTGGGTCTATAGCTCGTAAGAACACGTCTTTTCCCGGTGATTGTTGATATCAATCGCAATTTTATGAATTCATGAATAATTATATGCTCTTACAATGCAATATTTCCGTTAGTTTGCTTTGCATATTCAAATTCAGGAGCAAATATGGCAATTTTGGATTGTGTTAGTTCCTTCTACAAAACATACCGAAAACGCCCTAAAAGGAGGCTAAAAAGTATACAGTATACTAGCTTTTATTAAATAAAATACGCAATTGACAGTTAGGGCAAAGTTGAAGATATTAATAACAAATAAATATAACATTATGATGAAAAATGCCATCAAATGTCAAAAGCATAGACAGACCTTAATTCAACGTCGCTCCGTCCCGCTGACATCTCCAATTTAGAGCGGTAACTTCGCTGGTTTCCGAAAACCGGAACAATCCTTACGCATTTCGAATCACACCAAATGTTTTTTATTTGATTAATTGATTAATTGATGAATCTCACAAAAAGCTGAGAAGACCTCAGAAAAAGCACTTATAAACCTATGAAACATGCAGGTTTCTGCAGCCACTGGTACTGAAAACTCAAAAATGGCTGCTCTAGATCGAACGGACGCCATTGCTGGGCGCAGACCACGGCTCTGCGCATGCGCAACGTGACGGCAGGCGACCGGCCGGCTGGTCTCCATGGTGACCAGCCGGCCGCCGCCGGAGCCAAGTGTGCAACGTGACGTCAGACGACTGGCCACCCGTCGCCATGGTGACACAGCGCTGGAGCCAGCATTCCCGTCATCTTACAACAAATTATCAAAACGAAATCGCTAATTATCATTAATCCTTGCTTTCAAAAGTGAATATGACTGAAAATATGAATGGACTATCTAGTTCTCATCTTGTTTTCATTGAAATAATCTATTATTCCTGAAAACCATGTCGTTGCAAAATATGACCATTTCCCGAACCCCGCACTTCCGGCATTTAAGCAAGATGGAGTCGCACCAAACGCCTCAAACCGCCACAGCCATCTGGCATCACCAGAGCTAGTTTAAGATGAAAATGTTAATGTTAAAGGGAATAGGTCACCTTGAAAGTTGTCTTGAAGTTCAACCATACGGTGCATCTTGAGCTCAAAACTACGAATATGACTTTGGTTTGGACAACTGATGGATATATGTGGAGAAAGAAGTAAGTTTCTCTTACTATTTCACGAGAAATCGTACGATAGCAGCTGGCGTTACCGCTCCCCCGCTTCGCCTGACGCCAAGTATAGTCTCTGACAAGGGGCCGCCGCGCCGCCCGGGCGGCTGAGCAGTTATTAACGAGGCGTCGTGACCAGAGACTACGTGCTAGAGAGTGTACCTGCCTCCGGCGGCGAGCCGGCGGCGGCGAGCGGCGAGCGAAATTCCTGATCGTGGCCCGGAACAGCGGAAATGAAACCGGGCCCACTAGTCCTGTGTCGAAATTACTTAACGTGGGGGGGTAATTCTTTCATCACAACCCATTTTTAGATTTGCTCTACAAATCTGTTATCTCTATGGTGTTATCGTAAAAATAGAATTTCCAGAAAAATGCATTAATTCATAAAGTTGCGATTGATACCAAAAATCACCGGGAAAGGCCGTGTTCTTACGAGCTATAGACCCATTTACCCCAAACGCCCCAATCGCCCCACACGCAAAATCCTTCGTGAAAACGGCTATTAAAGCTTATGCTAACGAACAATTATTTGATTGATAAACATTTTCTTTAACAAATATTTGCATTGTGGTTTATTTGTTTATTCAAAATAAAATAAGTTATAGATATAATTATCTTTTAGTTAACATTTTATCGGAATGCATACTCTAACCGTAAAATAAATATTTATAAAAGCAGAATTGTATTAATTAAAAGTATTGGTAAGTGCGATAGTGCAGTGCGCGGGTGTCAGTGCATAACAACAAAATTACTCTCAAAAGAAAGATCGTTGAATTTTCTCGACCATTCTTTCACCTAACCTAGCCGATTTCCTATGGCGTAAAGGGTGAAAGTTCATTGCACAAGAAATCGTTGGCCGCTGCAATTCTATCGCCATGCGCTTTATCCACACGGAGGCGTCCCTCACATCATAGCGCAATCGGTAAGGTGCACTGAACTTGAAAGCTGGAGATCCCTGTTCGAATCTCACGGGACATATTTTTTTCGGCAGCTATTCATATGTGTAAACTAAAACATTACCCAACAACCTCGGCAAAGTAACAACTTCACTAAGAAACAACCTTAACAGCAAAACAACGTCAGTTATATCATTGCAATTTCTGAAATTCAGAACCTCTGACCCACTGGAATTACAAGTTTGCAATTACAAACATTTCCTCACATCCTTCAACCTTTGTGAAATAGAACATGTGCAATTGCAAACATTTCTACAAACAATATCTTTGTAAAATAGTTTGCAAATAGTAAATTGAGATTTACTGCCCTCAAGTTGCGTAAAATCTAAATTACAGACATGTGTACAAATTGTTTGTAATTTCAATTTGTTTTTGCAATTACAATCTTTTTTGCTTTGTAAAATTGGTCTCAGGACGAGCAGCCGCCAATCGCATGTTTTGTAACTGCCCACTACGGCAATCGTCATGCCTTTTCAATTCAAAGTCAGTTACCACCCATATGTATTGCGCGCGCGCACGCACGCACGCACGCATGCACGCACGCACGCACGCACGCACGCACGCACGCACGCACGCACGCACGCACGCACGCACGCACTCACACACGCGCGCACGCACGCACACACGCACGAACACACGCGCATACACGCACACGCACACGCACATGGAATCCTACAGATCATCTTACAGATAATCCTACAGAGAATCCTACAGAGAATCCTACAGGGAATCCTACAGAGAATCCTACAGAGAATCCTACAGAAAATCCTACAGAGAATCCTACAGAGAATCCTACAGATAATCCTACAGAGAATCCTACAGAGAATCCTACAGAGAATCCTACAGAGAATCCTACAGAGAATCCTACAGAGAATCCTACAGATAATCCTACAGAGAATCCTACAGAGAATCCTACAGAGAATCCTACAGAAAATCCTACAGAGAATCCTACAGAGAATCCCACAAGCACATACACAGTGGGTAGCCCGAACTTCAGCCAAAAATGCAGTGCCTAATGGGCTTCTGAACTGGTCATTTGTTCCTCAAATGGCTGTGTAAATGTTGTCTGCTCCGTTCAGAACTTATCTTGTGAATAACAGTATAATATAAAAATCACATGTTTTCAAATGGTCAAATCTACTCCATGCTCCATGCAGCATGTTGGTACGTATACTAGCGATCGGGCGCAATGTTTACTGATAAGCACACCCACTAACTGGATGCCTCCCATGTCCTGTTGATGTTGATATTTACTAGTAACGAGGACCGACTCAGAATCTCCTGGGAAAACACTGCCGCGATCGCAGGTCTTTTCCGTCGAGGGTCGGTCCAGCGTATTAGGTATATACCGCTGCGCTTAGGAATATCTCACTTTTACATTGTACGCAGTAAAAGTCACGCAAATGATCAGACAACGCAGCACGCACGGACAACCGACATCAGACACTCGCCTTTTCACCGCCGCCGCCAGACTCCCCGCCAGCTGCCACCGTCCCTCCCCCGTTTCAAAACAGCCAATCAGCGAACGGCAAGGGTGCCTCAGGGTATGGCGGAGGCGGTGGCGGCGGCGGCGGCGGCGGCGGCGGCTAGAGTAGGGACCAGAGTACTTATATCAATAGGTAGGGACGGTGTTGTTATCATGGTGTGCCATACGCGGAACTAGCGCCGGGTGGCGGAGCGCCCGTCCGGGCGTGCTGCCATTGGGTTTTCGGTATAAAACTGCACATTTCAAAGTCTAGCAGAAAAACTTTAAGGGTAACAAATATGTTCTCTGGATCCTGTTATATTATGCAATGTTCTAGCATTCTACACTATTGCCAAAAACCTGACACCACCGCCGACGCAGCTTGAGACATTTTAAGATAAAATTATTGGCTTATTTCCAATGTTAAATCTCGGGAAATCGACTGATTTAGGGCGAACGGCCGCGCAATACCAAAGATATCTTAACAAGTAAGGATGATATAAAAAATGTTCTTTGCCTCCTGGGAGAAGACACTTCTATTACCATACCAACAAAATTTGAGCCCTCCGCCTTCGATACTGTGGTCTCTTTGCCAGGCTGATTGCATGCAATGCATCGCGCAAGGTTAATATAACGCTTCGCTTACAACTAAACGTAGATGTTAGCTGGTTCTTATATTAGCGTATACAATGGTTTTGTCAAATAAGGACGAATAACACTCTCGAACGCGATGAGTAAGGAACATCGCATCAAATTGAACCTCATTTACCTAAGTTGAAAACCAAATAGTTAATATTTAGTGGGTTTTATTTGCGTGAAACACTGCGACGGTGCTTCCACCCATTGGCAACTGATTGAACTAAACCTCGAATGCTAGTTCCGGGTATGGCACACCATGTCTACCGTAGGATCCCCTGGCAATCTCCGTACTCAGGAAAACCCAAGCAATCCCCGGCTGACGAAAATTACCGCGGATATGCGATTGGGGAACGCTAAAAAAAATCCCGCACAATCCCCAAGCTGGTGGGGAACGCTTGGGATTTCCTGAGCGATCCCCAAGCATCCCCGAGCATTCCCCAAGCGCATTGCTGGCTGGGTTATTACCTTCATTTGCAGAAGTCTACGACAAAGTACTTGGCTTGCCAAGCAATTAACACTCAATAGGTAGTTGCGAGGTAGGTGGCATTATGCGAGGCACTTGGGAGCTTTTATAGGGCAGTAGGCCATTTCTGCATGGCCAGTGGCCACGACAATAGAGCCACTTCTGCGAGCCGCAGCACACCACAGTTTTCGTTTCTTGTTTGACATCGGAAGGCCGATGAATACCGCATTTGGCGCAGTTATTGTTGCGTTTGTACATTTCTGAACAAACAATAGTAATATCTCCCTTGTCCCGCCCATTTTCAACACTACATCAATTAATCACAAGCTGAATCTTCGAAAAAATACCCACTCGCCTATTAATAGCGTTCGTCGGACGACTGAATCATCATGTGTGACGTCACACGATTATGACCAATCAGAGGGCAACACGTATCAATAGAGTTATTAGTTTTGTTAAGGTATTTATACAACTTTTTGAGAAAAATTAACATCACCATCGTCTTTTTTTATATAAAAAATAATGTGTAAAAGTTTCAAAAAAGTATATGGTTACGCGACATGAAACTTGTCCATTAAATATTTCTTCTGTTGATTCTCAAGATATCAAATTTTCTCATCTTTATTCGCAGACCGATAATCCTATATAAGTAGCTAAAAGTGTCTTCCCGATTTTTTTATCTCCAAATAAACGATAATTTTCAACAATTCATCTATTGCATAATCAAGCCAGGTCATTCGGAAAATCAACCTCAGGTCACGTGACCTTGAGGTCATGTATAACCAACTGATGCATTGATGCATAACCTGCAGGGGCCATGTTATGCATCAATGAATGCAGTTCGACGATGCAAATATACCTAATGCTGTTGAGTTAAAGGAAGTGTGCCTACTGTTTTGGAATCTCAAAAATAGTTTGCATACGGCAAGTATCTATTGGTTTGATTGTTGGATACGATAAAATTAACATCTGGAGCCCCTTTAGTTGACCTTTTTCTTATTTTCTTTTTGCTTATTTTTTGTTTCGATATCGATAAAACGATCGCCACTATAATCAGAAGATGTTATGTAAAACGGCGCACCTAAGACAATAAAATTACGGTCACATCATGCAAGAGAGAGAAACAAGTTTGGCACAGCATGTTCTTGCCACTGTGAACTTTATTATGTGCAAGTTTCGTAGCTCTAAATTGATATCTTCGTCGAACAATGGCCATCAATCGTTTCGAGTAGGGGGACAGACGCTACTGTTCGGCTGATGCTATCAGCGCGCACAAGCTGTTTGGTCGAAATGCTATTGGCCGGCGTTAATAGTATGCTAGCAGTTTAATCGATAGATGTAGTATTTCTAGTAGCGGAAGCCCTCTGGGGTCTACCCGATACATTTTTGCTACCAGCCAGTTCCTGGTGTCTTTGGAATATCTCAGCAACTAGTGTGAATGTTTAAAAATGAAAGGCGTGGTTCGATTCAGAAAATAATATTATATATACCAGTATCAATAACCCCAAATAAGCGATGTGATAAGCTCTCTAGCACAATTACGTGCACAGTTATTACCAAAGACATGCTGGTGACCATTATTTTTCTAAATATACAAATATAAATTAAATATTTAGAGACAAAACTTATCTCTATTTTTTTTTTACCATCGAAGGCATATGTATCAAATTCGATTCTGGCATGGGCAAAATTCAGAATGTTAAATGACCACAGTATACAATCACGTGATCTGACCTGAGGTCAAATGTTAAAATTCCAAAACTTTCGAATACAAAAAAAATGGTTATATCATATCAATCTATGATTTCTGACGATTCTGATGGTATATAGGTTTACATGACTCGCATGATTTAGATGGGAGATATTGCCCTCTGCAAATCATAGTTTTGCATAACATTACTAAGTTGCCCGCGGCGCTGGGGTCTCCATCCGAACGTGCGGTGTTGGGGGGTAAATTTTACCCCCCCCCCCTCGTATCTTCCGAACCAATAACCGCAGCGAGACGCGCAAGGCGGCGATCGAAAGCTCTCAGTGAGAAGAATCTAACGCATGCCCGAAATTATTAACATAAGGTCACATGTCAGGTCACGGTCAGGTCAAGTGTTAAAATTTCAGTATTTGGGTTTTTGGGCTATACTTTCCATCCAAAGCCTTGTATTGCAACTATTATCTCACAAAGTGCTCCCAAATGTATAATGCATCTCCCGCACAAGTAAAAGTGAAATTTTAAGCAAAGGTCAAGGTCAAGGTCAGTTCACAAAAGGTCACAGGTCTACGAAAGCCATGCGACACATGTTGTATGGGTTATTTTACACGTATAATTTGATAGAAGCAGCCATTTTCACAGCCTGACACCATATAATCGCCCTCAGGTCAAGGTCAGGTCACAAATAAGGTCAAAATTTGAAATTGATTAATCTTAATAAGCATTACATGTTTCTAGACTAGTTTTGTCTTAGAAATACAGTGGTGGCATTTATTTGTCTGTATCTGGTCAGTAAAAGCAAAAAAACGCAATTTAAAAAATGACGTCATGAGTTACTTATTCTTAGAGAGCCATAAGTCAGTCAAAAATAAAGAAATTGCTTTGAAATTTGGTTTGAACATCGTTCATACTCGGCTCTCTAATATGTCTTCCGGTTTTTGGAAAATTTTCAAACAAAAAACTTTTGTGGAAATGCTTCCCAAAAATCAGTTTTTTTGCATTTTTGGGGGTCAAAACCCCAAAGTTTTGAACATCTGAGATAGCCATGTTAAAGAAAATGTTATTTACTTTCTTTTGACGCCTTTTATTTGCGATTTGCATCAACACGCTATTTTCTACAATTTTTCAAACATTTAACATTTTTTTTCACCAAAAATGACATGACATGACGTCACTAAAACGTCATTATCTCCACAAAATTTTCACGAATTTCAACAAAATTATAACACAAGATGTAGAATTGATGCACCATAAGATACCAAAAGTTTCACGTCGATATCTGTCATAGTTTTCAAGTTATGGAGAAAATCCGGGAGGGGGGGGGGTAAAATTTACTACCCCAGCGCCGCGCGGGTTAACCCTCGCTCGGGTAGGGCAAAATCACTACGTGTTCGGGTAGGGGGCGGGGTAGGGTGGTACGACCCCCCTTAACGTTTTGCCCCTAATTGAGCTAGAGCTTCGACTCAAATATGAGTTTGTTGCCTGTGACGAGAGAAAGCCGACGATACCCGATGTTAAGGTATTGGGTCATTAGGTGACCTTTGAGGTCATGTCAATGACCCAAAAGTCATCAAAATTGAAAATGCGTATAAATTTAATTTTATCGAGCTAGAATCGTGAATGAGCATATCATAATGCTTAATAGGTGCCAAATTCGAACTCAGCGTCACAAAATGTCCTAAAAACTGCCAAATTCCTAAAAGGTTATGTCAGGTCATCTGAGGTCAGTGACCTCGGTTAACCTGTGGATGTGTATGACCCCAGTGGAACATATAATTATCTAAAATGGATCCAAAATTTGAAATCAGCGTCAAAAATTGTCCTAGAAACCGCCAGAATCCCAAAAAAGTAATAGGTCATCGGAGGTCACAATCTCAGTGGAAACCACAACTGTCATCTGGAAACATCTTTGCATATGCTCCTGGACAACACACACTCGGAAACTGCACAAATTACAAGCATCAATCTGCGGGACGCCAGTTGCGCCTGATATGACCTTGAGAAACAGGTCATTTTCATCTGGGTTAGAAATTCAAATTTGTCAGATTCTGTGTCAAATTTTTCAAAATTATGGTACTGAAAGTTTCATCGCAATCGGTTAGAAACTACGCGAGTTATTAAAAAAAACGAGGGGTGGCATCCACTCCCTACACGGGCGAGGGTTAAAACTCGAAAACCATTCGACGGACGGGGTTGAAAATTTCACAGCGTTAATGTACGGCCCAGATACCCCTCCACCCCCCACACACACGTGGTTTTATCGAAATATGAGATGCATGGTGTTATGGCTTGGTCGATCTGTCATGGAATGCCCCAGCTACTAGCTTGCTGGGTGATAGCGAAGAAGATTCGCGAAAATAATTGCCCATGAACACTCGCAAAAAGAATGCCCCCTCCAGGGGCGGATCCAGGGGGCAAGGGGCCATGCCCCCCCCCCCTTCCAAGGTCCTGAAACCGTGATTTGCCCCCCATCTCCCAAACGGCCGGACATACAACGGTGGATGGCTGACACGGCCCGCTCTACCCCCCCCCCCCGCTCAACAACTTATCGCTAACGGCACGCTACCCCACCCACCCACCCCCCCCCCCACCCCCACCCCTGGTCAACAACTGTTGCTTTTGACTGCGACTGTGACTGCGTCCCCCCCCATTAAAAAATCCGTGGCGAAGCCCCTGGCGTTGGCACCAACCCTGAGCGTGGCTGAGTTCAATTTTGGTTTGTGTAAGTTCGAACGGTTGGGTTTTCTCTCTGATGCCTCGCCCATGCAATACCATTGCAGTGGCGTCACCGACGGGGATAAGGAGGAGGTCCAGCAGGGTGTGGTGGGAGTGTGTGCGGGGTGGCTATCCCCCATGCCACTCTCAGAAAGTTAGGAATCGACCCCCCCCCCCCCACTTCTCACTGATAAAATGCAATATTTATCGCAAAAAAAACTTTGCAGCAGGTTAAAACCGTTTATCTACAGCCTCAGTAAGACCGTTATCCACCTGTAAAGTTCGCACCTAAGTTCAAGATTCCTCTTACCTATGTAAATTTGCAGAAATATAAAATTTATGCCGTTTCGTTGTTCTCTTTAGGAGTAATTGTTGGGGCCACTTGCTTAGTTAAGTCCTACCATCTAAACAGTGCAGAATGTTCATCAAGCTGGGCAGAGGCGGCAAAAGCGATGCAAACGTAAAAACGGAGACATCGGCACCTATAAACAGCTGATGTGCCCAACCCGGTTATCGGCGCGCCTCACGTGCTCTGTCGACGCGGATCTGAAATTATACGAGGAGATCATAGCCCCGCTGTAAGATCATAGCCCCGCTGTAAGATCTGGTGGTGAGGACCATCTTGATAGTTTAGGCAAAGATGCGTCGGATGCGAGGTCGCAGTACATCTCCTGTGGTTTTGCGGGCGTGCATGTTGGGGGGGGGGGGGGGGGGGGGGGGGTATGTAAGGCCAAATGACCTAGGAACAATAATTTGCCAGATACCCTCTCAACGGATGAGTGATCATCAAAATTGGCACACTCTGGCGGCCCAGACTGTATCTGTGCTTGCACATGGCGTTTCCAGCAGCCGGCTCGAACAAAATTATCCAACCTCTGGTCCGGACTGGCAATACCGGCCGGTAAGCTCGGGGCCGTGGTCGCCGTGTTGGGTAGATCCCCTGTAATCCCTTCCCGACCCCTCCCCTCACCCCCGCTGGGTCCAGTCAGGTACTTCGTGATGGATCGGTCGGGCGGTAATGAATGGTCTCAGGAGCGGTTACAGTAAGGGAGCATTGAGCTTGCTTCTTTAGAGCACTGAGCTCGCTTCTTTTAATTATAATTATTGATACAACTTTGTGCGTATTAGCATCCCGCATGGGAGCGAATTGCATGAACACACAAGTTTATTCCGCGCGGCGCTGGGGTCTCCACCCGAACGCGCCCCGCTGGGAAGAGGGGGGGGGGGGGGGGTAAATCTTACCCCATCGTATTTTCCGAACAAAATGACCGCAGCGAGACGCGCAAGGCGGCGATCAAAAGTTCTCAATGAGACGAGTCTAACGCGTAACCGAAAATCTTAAAATAAGTTCACATGTCAGGTCACGGTAATCGGTCAAAATTTTAGTTATTTGAGTTGATATTACTGATGTTACTGAGTTACTTACCATTCAAAGCTTT
>JAXIVJ010011412.1:0-43676 GCA_036785665.1 Chirona hameri
GACCGACGTCACTGGCGATCGACCGACGTCACTGGCGATCGACCGATGTCACTGGCGATCGACCGATGTTACTGGCGATCGACCGATGTCACTGGCGATCGACCGACGTCACTGGCGATCGACCGACGTCACTGGCGATCGACCGATGTCACTGGCGATCGACCGATGTCACTGGCGATCGACCGATGTCACTGGCGATCGACCGATGTCACTGGCGATCGACCGATGTCACTGGCGATCGACCGACGTCACTGGCGATCGACCGATGTCACTGGCGATCGATCGATCCATTTCCAATCATGGCCCATCTCTGCACAGCGACTCACTGGCTGCCAGGCTGTGTAGAGCCTGGACTGGCCTGGGCTGGGCTGGACTGGCCTGGACTGGGCTGGACTGGCATGAAGCGATTGTAGGCAGGGGAGGACACTCCAGGGTGCTGGGATTGTTTTGGAGGCTGGAGCTAGGATGTGGAGTGGAACATTCTGGCTAAAAATAAGCATAAAGAGTGGCAAATTCAACCAAAAAACATACGCCATCGGCTTTATCAGTGTCCAATTACCCGCTCACCAGAATTGGTTATTATATATGCCAATTCTTACCTGTCTTTCCCTCCGCAGGCTGTCCCTATCATTACATCTATACATCGGTATCGGGTTCCAATTATCCATACCTGTTAAAATAAGGAGTGGAAAATTCGTAGAAAACTCGGAAAACAGAGTGGGAAAAACAGTATCCGTAGGGTGTCATTTTGCACCCAAATTTCCCAATGCTAGGACCCTGGGTTATGAGTAGGTGTGTCGTTCCCCCCCCCCCCCCCGTCCCCCCCCCCCCTCATTCCCTGTTATGCCATGGCGTTGAAGCGTCTTACGGTTCCTCAGTCCCTCACATCTGACTGATGTCATGGCGCCATCCCCCAGTCCCTCACATCTGACTGATGTCATGGCGCCATCCCTCAGTCCCTCACATCTGACTGATGTCATGGCGCCATTCCTCAGTCCCTCACATCTGACTGATGTCATGGCGCCATCCCCCAGTCCCTCACATCTGACTGATGTCATGGCGCCATCCCCCAGTCCCTCACATCTGACTGATGTCATGGCGCCATCCCTCAGTCCCTCACATCTGACTGATGTCATGGCGCCATCCCTCAGTCCCTCACATCTGACTGATGTCATGGCGCCATCCCTCAGTCCCTCACATCTGACTGATGTCATGGCGCCATCCCCCAGTCCCTCACATCTGACTGATGTCATGGCGCCATCCCTCAGTCGCTCACATCTGACTGATGTCATGGCGCCATCCCTCAGTCCCTCACATCTGACTGATGTCATGGCGCCATCCCTCAGTCCCTCACATCTGACTGATGTCATGGCGCCATCCCTCAGTCCCTCACATCTGACTGATGTCATGGTGCCATACCTCAGTCCCTCAGGCTTTCAGTCCCTTAGACTATGGGCGTCGGAAGGGGGGTACCCCAACATTTTCGGATTTTAACATTACGCCTATGGGCGTTGCATGGAAAGAATCGACTTAAAAGGAATGTTTCACCTTTGTGTTAGTTTTATCTGAGATAGCCATTATCTTTGTCCGTTATTGTCTAAATTATTAGCCACTTTCCAAACATCTTATCTGTTTTTAAGCAATTGAATTTCGCATTTGCAAAATGAGGGTCTATGACTATGATATAGTGCCGCCGTTGATTGGTTGACAGCCACTTCAAGGTTGTTGGTCCTGGGAGTCCCACGACCTGTATTTCTCGAACCTTGGCTGAATTACCCGCTGCGAGTACGACGTAAACAAAGCGATAGGTTGCGGTCCAAGTTGACGTTTTTCGTGTTCTTTGAAGTCTCAGTTATGGATTGTTTTTTTTTTTGTAATTGATCGCACTACGAAGACGTCTACGTTTCAAGGACGATGCGCTTATTTTCGAAACCCGTGATAAAATACTTGTTTGCAGTGGCGTACCCAGGATTTACTCCAGGAGGGGGCATTTTTTGATCAGGGGGGCACAAGGTACGCCCACCAAAAAAAACTCACCGGATTTGGCCCACTATATTTTTAGAGGGTCATATTTTCAACATTTTTTCCTGAAAAAAACATTCATTTTTTCGAAAGGGCCCTATTTCCAAAGGGGCACATACGGCCAATGGGGCACGTACGGACCTTCAGGGGAGGGCAATTGCCCCGTTTGCCCCCCCCCCCCCTTGGGTACGTCTGTGCTTATTCGTATGCAAGTCGCCAGAATTGTCTGCAAAAAATTGTGCCATATCATTTGGCAGTGCAAAGGTTTTCTAAGCTCTATAGCTCAATAATGACGTCATCCCAAATCAGGGTCCTAGCATTGGGAAATTTGGGTGGAAAATGACACCCTATGGATACTATTTTCCACTCTTTTTCCTGAGTTTTACTGTGAATTTTCCACTCCTTATTTTAAATTGTATTGGATAATTGGAAACCTGATACTAATTTATGGATGTAATGATAGGGACAACCTGTGGATGGAAAGACAGGTAAGAATTGGCATAGGTAATAACTAATTTTGGTGAGCAGCTAATTGGGTGATAAAGCCTGGTACATACGCTTTTTGGTTGAATTTTCCACTCTTTATACTTATTTTTAGTCAGAATTTTCCACTCCACACCCCAGCTCCAAAGCAATTCTAGGAGCCTGTCCCAAATTAAAAACAAAACTTAATTTATATAAAGTTAGGGACTTTTCGGAAGAAAAAATATCACCATCGTTTTCAGCAGCACTTACTTCATATTTTCGACTACCACCAGCGTATATTCAGACCTGTGCTTGATTCCGCTGTCGATTCCGATTCCATACCAAGCCAACTGGGTCTGATTTCGATTCCGATTCCAATATATAATAATATTTATAGATCATGAACTTATCGCGAGGCACCGTCAACCCAAAACAAACTTTTCTTTACAAATAAATTCAATCGACATATTGTAGGTACCGCGACCAGCCACCCATCGAAACATGCGTATTGTCACGAAGCATCTTTTGGTAATTTTCAATTGGAAATCGGTTCAAAATTAACAAAGTTATTTACTCAAAACCTGAAGTCACGTGTATAATAGGGGCATAAATACTGGACGTGCTTCTACTGCAGCGAACAATACAGTTACAGGTACGTACTACCCATACAAAGATGTGCCTTGTCAAGACGAGTGTCGGGATTATTTTCAATTGGAAATCCAATGGAAATTGACAAAGTTATGGCCAATAATATTTATAGATCATCATCAACTTATCGCGAGGCACCGTCAACCCAAAACAAACATTGTCAAACGTCAATCGACATATTGTAGGTACCGCGACCAGCTACCCATCAACACATGCGTATTGTCACGAAGCATCTTTTGGTAATTTTCAATTGAAAATCGGTTCAAAATTGCGGAATTATTTACTTAAAACCTAGTCACATGGTGTTTCACATTTGTCGTGTTTGCCTTGGACCACAACAGCGGCGACAGCGCAATCTCTAGACGAATCAGCTTCGTGAAACGGATTTTGAACCAATGGCTACACCAGACGAGGAACGAGCCTTCCTTGCAATTCTGTTACCAAACATATGATGCGTTTCAGTGGCGGTCGGTTATTATAGAGTTCAGTGTGGTCGGTTCTAATAGCGAAAACGAAGTGCGGTAGAAATACTAATGACGTATGCGAAACGTCACGAGATTTGTCCCTTTAAAATAGCTCCCAATGGCTCCAACGGGTTTTGCGTTGAAACTCAGCAACTAGGTCGTTTTGGAAAGCAAAATTTCAGATTTGGAGATTTCTCAGTATTACCGACAATCTGGCTATCTCAGTTAAAAAGTAATGTTAAAGGTTCACTATTCCTTTTAAATATATTACACATATACCTATTATGACTATTTTGATATTAAAAAGCTTCAAATATATTTTCCTATTTTCCTCTGGTGTTGCCCTCTGGTATGCCCTGGTATGCTCTCTGGTGTTGCCCTCTGGTATGCCCTGGTATGCTCTCTGGTGTTGCCCTCTGGTATGCCCTGGTATGCTCTCTGGTGTTGCCCTCTGGTATGCCCTGGTATGCTCTCTGGTGTTGCCCTCTGGTATGCCCTGGTATGCTCTCTGGTGTTGCCCTCTGGTATGCCCTGGTATGCTCTCTGGTGTTGCCCTCTGGTATGCCCTGGTATGCTCTCTGGTGTTGCCCTCTGGTATGCCCTGGTATGCTCTCTGGTGTTAATTCATGAATTCATGAGTGAATGGGATAATCTGCGCACCCAATGCGTTTCGGGGCAAATACCGGTGAGTGGGTCCCAAAGGTCCACGCCCCCCCCCCCCCAGCTGAAACTTACCGAAAATTGCCAAATGTCCTGATTTAATTTTCTTTATCTATTTTTCGTCTATTTTCATAACTTCTTTTCATGGATAAATCCCATACGAAATATGTATACCCAAACAGTTTAATTCCGTATGTATGCCACGATGAATTATAATGTAGAAGTACATTGGCAGGGCAGGTCGCCTAAATGCGCCCGTCCATGGCGCAATTAGGGCACGCTGTGCCTAAATGCGCCCTTTGCAAGGGTTTCCAAAAACTCCAATTAATGCAACATGACGGCTTTCGTTGTTTAATGAAGCCGTCCACCAGAGTCGCGTAAACAAACACCGCCGGCGTGCCTTTCTCACACCTCTCCCCCTTCCTCCCCCAATGCTGCTGCCCGGCTGGACATATACAGAGTCACCTCCCAGATCACCATGTGTGAAAACTGTGGGAAAAACCCATATATCATAAAAATTTGTGAAATCAGTATTACACTTATTATTTTGGTTTACTGGAAGAAGATTGCAATTGAAATTACCTGCTATAATAGCAAACTTTTTTCTATTTTTCAATAGTATCTAATACCCTGCCCTGCTGGGACCCACCCTGCCAGGGTGGGTCAGATCTGTATTCCAGCGCTCTCCGACTGAGCTGCACGGGCGAAAGAAAGCTAACACAAATGTTTGCCAGTCCACAGTCATTGTTCATCTGTCACGGCAGATAAGTGCCCCAAAACAGTTGATGGCAGGACTGAAAGTTGTAAAATATACGCTGGTTATAGTCGAAAATATGAAGTAAGTGCTGCTGAAAACGATGGTGATATTTGGTTTTCTCGAAAAGTCGCTTAACTTTATACAAATTAAATTTTTACATTTGGGATGATGACGTAATTATTGAGCTATAGAGAGCTATAGAGAAAACCTTTACGCTGCCATTTGGCAGCACAATCGTTTCAGACAATTATGGCGCTTTAAATACAAACATTGTGGAACTGTGTCTTCTCTCGCACAGAACACAATGACTAGTGCGAGGCATTGCGACAGCTCAATATTTATTTTAACAAAAAATCCGTAACTGAGACTTCAAACAGCGCGAAAACTTCATCTTAGACCGCAACCTATCGCGTTGGCCGTTGTTTACATCGTACTCGCCAAGGTTCGAGAAATACAGGTCGTCTGACTTCCAGGACCAACAATCTTGAAGTGGCTGTCAGCCAATCAGCGGCGGCACTAGCCTGGATGCATTTTACAAACGCGAAATTAAATTGCTTAAAAACGGTTAAGTTTTGGGGAAAATGACCTTAGTAATTTATACATTTCAATAGCGGCCAAAGATAATGGCTATCTCAGTTCAAAACCAATGCAAAGGTGAAGCCTCCGCCCCCCCCCCCCCCAACTTTCAGAAAGTGGCGGCGCCCTTCCTTACACCGCGTCATTGTGCAGTCTTCCAGTCCCTCAGTCCCTCACAACCTGTCCTGTCCAGTCCCTCAGTCCCTCACAACCTGTCCTGTCCAGTCCCTCAGTCCCTCACAACCTGTCCTGTCTAGTCCCTCAGTCCCTCACAACCTGCCCTGTCCCTCAGTCCCTCACAACCTGTCCTGTCCATTCCCTCAGTCCCTCACAACCTGTCCTGTCCAGTCCCCCAGTCCCTCACAACCTGTCCTGTCCAGTCCCTCAGTCCCTCACAACCTGTCCTGTCCAGTCCCTCAGTCACTCACAACCTGTCCTGTCCAGTCCCTCAGTCACTCACAACCTGTCCTGTCCAGTCCCTCACAACCTGTCCTGTCCAGTCCCTCAGTCCCTCACAACCTGTCCTGCCCAGTCCCTCAGTCCCTCACAACCTGTCCTGTCCAGTCTCTCAGTCCCTCACAACCTGTCCAGTGTCCACTGTCCAGTCCCTCACAACCTGTCCAGTGTCCACTGTCCAGTCCCTCACAACCTGTCCTGTCCAGTCCCTCAGTCCCTCACAACCTGTCCTGTTCAGTCCCTCAGTCCCTCACAACCTTTCCTGTCCAGTCCCTCAGTCCCTTCCAACCTGTCCTGTCCAGTCCCTCAGTCCCTCACAACCTGTCCTGTCCAGTCCCTCAGTCCCTCACAACCTGTTCTGTCCAGTCCCTTAGTCCCTCACAACCTGTCCTGTCCCTCAGTCCCTCACAACCTGTCCTGTCCAGTCCCTCAGTCCCTCACAACCTGTCCTGTTCAGTCTCTCAGTCCCTCACAACCTGTCCTGTCCAGTCCCTTAGTCCCTCACAACCTGTCCAGTGTCCCCTGTCCAGTCCCTTAGTCCCTCACAACCTGTCCAGTGTCCCCTGTCCAGTCCCTCACAACCTGTCCTGTCCAGTCCCTCACATCCTGTCCTGTCCAGTCCCTCACAACCTGTCTAGTGTCCACTGTCCAGTCCCTCACAACCTGTCCTGTCCAGTCCCTCAGTCCCTCACAACCTGTCCAGCGTCCACTGTCCAGTCCCTCACAACATGTCCTGTCCAGTCCCTCAGTCCCTCACAACCTGTCCTGTCCAGTCCCTCAGTCCCTCACAACCTGTCCAGTGTCCACTGTCCAGTCCCTCACAACCTGTCCGGTCCAGTCCCTCAGTCCCTCACAACCTGTCCTGTCCAGTCCCTTAGTCCCTCACAACCTGTCCAGTGTCCACTGTCCAGTCCCTCACAACCTGTCCTGTCCCCCAGTCCCTCACAACCTGTCCAGTGTCCACTGTCCAGTCCCTCACAACCTGTCCTGTCCAGTCCCTCAGTCCCTCACAACCTGTCCAGTGTCCACTGTCCAGTCCCTCACAACCTGTCCTGTCCAGTCCCTCACAACCTGTCTAGTGTCCACTGTCCAGTCCCTCACAACCTGTCCTGTCCAGTCCCTCACAACCTGTCTAGTGTCCACTGTCCAGTCCCTCACAACCTGTCCTGTCCAGTCCCTCAGTCCCTCACAACCTGTCCTGTCCAGTCCCTCAGTCCCTCACAACCTGTCCTGTCCAGTCCCTTAGTCCCTCACAACCTGTCCAGTGTCCACTGTCCAGTCCCTCACAACCTGTCCTGTCCAGTCCCTCAGTCCCTCACAACCTGTCCTGTGTCCAGTCCCTCACAACCTGCCCTGTCCAGTCTCTCAGTCCCTCACAACCTGTCCTGTGTCCACTGTCCAGTCCCTCACAACCTGTCCTGTCCAGTCCCTCAGTCCCTCACAACCTGTCCTGTCCAGTCCCTCAGTCCCTCACAACCTGTCCTGTGTCCACTGTCCAGTCCCTCACAACCTGTCCCGTGTCCACTGTCCAGTCCCTCACAACCTGTCCTGTCCAGTCCCTCACAACCTGTTCCAGTGTCCACTGTCCAGTCCCTCACAACCTGTCATATCCCTTAGTCCCTCACAACCTGTCCAGTGTCCACTGTCCAGTCCCTCACAACCTGTCCTGTCCAGTCCCTCAGTCCCTCACAACCTGTCCAGTGTCCACTGTCCAGTCCCTCACAACCTGTCCTGTCCAGTCCCTCAGTCCCTCACAACCTGTCCAGTGTCCACTGTCCAGTCCCTCACAACCTGTCCTGTCCAGTCCATCACAACCTGTCCTGTCCAGTCCCCCACAACCTGTCTAGTGTCCACTGTCTAGTCCCTCACAACCTGTCCTGTCCCTCAGTCCCTCACAACCTGTCCAGTGTCCACTGTCCAGTCCCTCACAACATGTCCAGTGTCCACTGTCCAGTCCCTCACAACCTGTCCTGTCCAGTCCCTCACAACCTGTCCTGTCCAGTCCCTCTTTCCCTCACAACCTGTCCAGTGTCCACTGTCCAGTCCCTCACAACCTGTCCTGTCCAGTCCCTCAGTCCCTTACAACCTGTCCAGTGTCCACTGTCCAGTCCCTCACAACCTGTCCAGTGTCCACTGTCCAGTCCCTCACAACCTGTCCAGTGTCCACTGTCCAGTCCCTCACAACCTGTCCAGTGTCCACTGTCCAGTCCCTCACAACCTGTCCTGTCCAGTCCCTCAGTCCCTCACAACCTGTCCTGTCCAGTCCCTCAGTCCCTCACAACCTGTCCAGCGTCCACTGTCCAGTCCCTCACAACATGTCCTGTCCAGTCCCTCAGTCCCTCACAACCTGTCCTGTCCAGTCCCTCAGTCCCTCACAACCTGTCCAGTGTCCACTGTCCAGTCCCTCACAACCTGTCCTGTCCAGTCCCTCAGTCCCTCACAACCTGTCCTGTCCAGTCCCTTAGTCCCTCACAACCTGTCCAGTGTCCACTGTCCAGTCCCTCACAACCTGTCCTGTCCCTCAGTCCCTCACAACCTGTCCTGTCCCTCAGTCCCTCACAACCTGTCCAGTGTCCACTGTCCAGTCCCTCACAACCTGTCCAGTGTCCACTGTCCAGTCCCTCACAACCTGTCCTGTCCAGTCCCTCAGTCCCTCACAACCTGTCCAGTGTCCACTGTCCAGCCCCTCACAACCTGTCCTGTCCAGTCCCTCACAACCTGTCTAGTGTCCACTGTCCAGTCCCTCACAACCTGTCCTGTCCAGTCCCTCACAACCTGTCTAGTGTCCACTGTCCAGTCCCTCACAACCTGTCCTGTTCAGTCCCTCAGTCCCTCACAACCTGTCCTGTCCAGTCCCTCAGTCCCTCACAACCTGTCCTGTCCAGTCCCTTAGTCCCTCACAACCTGTCCAGTGTCCACTGTCCAGTCCCTCACAACCTGTCCTGTCCAGTCCCTCAGTCCCTCACAACCTGTCCTGTGTCCACTGTCCAGTCCCTCACAACCTGTCCTGTCCAGTCCCTCAGTCCCTCACAACCTGTCCTGTGTCCACTGTCCAGTCCCTCACAACCTGTCCCGTGTCCACTGTCCAGTCCCTCACAACCTGTCCTGTCCAGTCCCTCACAACCTGTTCCAGTGTCCACTGTCCAGTCCCTCACAACCTGTCCTATCCCTTAGTCCCTCACAACCTGTCCAGTGTCCACTGTCCAGTCCCTCACAACCTGTCCTGTCCAGTCCCTCAGTCCCTCACAACCTGTCCAGTGTCCACTGTCCAGTCCCTCACAACTTGTCCTGTCCAGTCCCTCACAACCTGTCTAGTGTCCACTGTCCAGTCCCTCACAACCTGTCCTGTCCAGTCCCTCACAACCTGTCTAGTGTCTACTGTCCAGTCCCTCACAACCTGTCCTGTCCAGTCCCTCAGTCCCTCAGTCCCTCACAACATGTCCAGTGTCCACTGTCCAGTCCCTCACAACCTGTCAAGTGTCCACTGTCCAGTCCCTCACAACCTGTCTAGTGTCCACTGTCCAGTCCCTCACAACCTGTCCTGTCCATTCCCTCAGTCCCTCACAACCTGTCCTGTGTCCACTGTCCAGTCCCTCACAACCTGTCCTGTCCAGTCCCTCAGTCCCTCACAACCTGTCCTGTCCAGTCCCTCAGTCCCTCACAACCTGTCCAGTTTCCACTGTCCAGTCCCTCAACCTGTCCAGTGTCCACTGTCCAGTCCCTCACAACCTGTCCAGTGTCCACTGTCCAGTCCCTCAGTTCCCCCGGAGTCCCTCACACGTCACTAGTGGCCATGAGAGGCAGCGTCAGTGGTCAGTGGCCGATTCCTGGTTCGGGCGGAAAGGGTCGGGGCACCGTGGGTAGTTCCCCGTTCACCCCCCCCCCCCGCTGACCACTTACGGGTTGGAGTGGCTGTTCACTGCCCGGGTTGGAGTGGTTGTTCACTGCCCGGGCGCCGGTGACGGGGCCAGATGACGTCATTAGATACCCATATAAGGTTCATGAACAGGCAGCTGGCGTCATCCCAACACATCTGCACATCTGGACAGATATATTGCTGGCGCTTAGTCCCAATAACATCTCATCCCAAGTGTTGCAAGACTTCGTCACCTCCTCCGCCAACAACCACTACTTACATCGGACGGCGAATGTGACTGGCAATTCGTCTCCGACAACCAGTTGTTTTTGTTGATGCAACGAAAGTAACGCAAGTCGATAACCGAAAGCAAATTAATGGTGATGTGATTGGTAACGTCACCCAAGGTGCAATCTCACCAGGTGATCAAATAAGCGTCTGCCCCGCCCCTCTCGACAAACACGGGGGGGGGTGATTTGAAGCGGGGTAATTAGTTGGATAAGGCTCCGCTGCATACCACTCCTTCATCGTCGCAGCGATTACCGTTCATTCATCAGATTATTTACCGCCTAATATATGTAAATCCAGAGCTCATTAGTGCCCAACTCCTCTCGGCGTTGGATGAAGCTGGGCCAGTGAAAGTCCGACGAGCGCCACGGGCGGGCCTGCACGCTTCCTTCCCTTGCCGTAGACGTCTGGGCTGGAATTTCGGGAGCTAGGAGACCTCGCTTACGTCGCTCCGAAGGGCTTCAAACCGCCCAGCTTTCTAGGCGCTCAACTCGCCGATAATCGATCAAGCATGTATCTATTTATAGCCGAAAGCCGAAACCTTGCCCGCACACGTGTGTTGACATGTTACTGCCGCGTGGGGTAGCCCGTCGAGGAGCTGTCGTTTTCCGCCCTTCTGTCCATTTATCATCGTCCCCCCCCCCTCCTCCGGCGGAAGAGGCGTCGTGCGGATCGGTGCAGCTGCTACCTGGCTCGCAAAAACCAACAACGTGCAAAAACACCCTGGGGCACACTGTCTGAACTGCCGGTGACAACACCTTCAATACGCTCGCCGCGTTTCTGGAGCTGACGTTCACGGATTTCAGTTGCGTCTCCGACACGATATCCCCCAATCCGTCGGAGGAGAGCTACCCTACCCCTCGGGGTGGGTGGGGCGTTCCGCGCACTCTTGGTCACGTGCCCAAACGCACGCGGCGATGGCCGTGACGGTGTCATCGGTTTCCATCGCCACCGCACCGGGGCGGCCGCCTGCGAGGGCCATTGACCTGTTGTGCGCCCTCGGAGCGGGCGGGACCGCCGAGGCGGGCGTTCTGTTCGCCCTCCGCCCTCGGAGCGAGCGGGCCCGCCGAGGCGGGCGTGCTGTTAGGTTTCCTTTGTTGTCGGAGGAGAGTGTGAGTGAAGAGTCCTGCTCTCAACGCCAGCTTCCTATCCGGACAAGTCAACCGTATGCCTCCCGTGATCCGCAGAGTGGCCTCCCGCCAGTGACTGTCTTCGATACCGCTCACAATATACCGCGTTCCCCCGTCGCTTCGGAGCCTCTCCGGCGCGGGGCAATCTCGCCCCTCGCGTGCGCCGGCTAAGATCGATACTCGCCGCTCTATCTGCGCTCCGCCCTCTCCCAGACCGGCCAGGTTGGCGGCCTGGCGGTGACAGGGTCCGCGAGCGAGCGATCTAGTGGTGACTGTGCGGACAGTGACCGCTGACCCGCCCTCCCCGCTGCACCCCTCCCTCACCCCATCCTCCCCGCCCTCCCCGCCCCACGTCGCCCCAGAGCGCGGCGCCGTGTCGTTTTTGTCGATGTGCGCTGACGCTGTCGTGTTGACCGTGGTAGGGGGTGGGAGGGTACCGAGTAGACTGGGTCAGCCTGCTGGCTCCCTGTTTACGCCCTGGAACAGAGCGCAGAGATGGTGATCAGCGAGCGGCCCGGCCCGCTCCGCAGTCCGCACCACTAATGTATAGCTGCCGAGACGGCGGCGGCCATGGCGCCATGAGCCGGAGTAGGGCGGCATGCGGCGGCGTGGCGTGGCGTGGCGTGGCGTGGCGTGGCGTGGCGTGGCGTGGGGCGGGGTGGGGTGGGGTGGCGTGGCGTGGCGTGGCGTGGCGTGGCGTGGCGTGGCGTGGCGTGGCGTGGCGTGGCGTGGCGTGGCGTGGCGTGGCGTGGCGTGGCGTGGGGTGGGGTGGGGTGGGGTGGGGTGGGGTGGGGTGGGGTGGGGTGGGGTGGGGTGGGGTGGGGTGGGGTGGCGTGGCGTGGGGCGGGGCGGGGCGGGGCGGGGCGGGGCGGGGCGGGGTGGGGTGGGGTGGGGTGGGGTGGCGTGGCGTGGCGTGGCGTGGCGTGGCGTGGCGTGGCGTGGCGTGGCGTGGCGTGGCGTGGCGTGGGGTGGGGTGGGGTGGGGTGGGGCGGAGGAGGGTGGCGTGGGGAGTCCTGGAGCTTCTCTGACCACTGCGGGCCGCCGTTGAGACGTGGGGCGTCGTTCGCGTAGGCACTAGGCACCACGGGATGCTGAGTGGAAACATGAATTACCGAGGAGGCATGGTTTAGGGATCCACGCTGCTGTAATGCATTGGGCCGTACTTGGTAACAACTGGTAGCCCAGATTTGAAGCTCTATGCATTTCGTTGCAGCGCTATGCAGTATTGCCTATTGCTGACGGACTATATTGCTGTCATGCTTCACCGAGCGAAGTTTTTCATTCTTTGTTTCTTTTATTAGTATTATTTATTGTAGCATGATAATCATGTTTCTCTGGCAGAAAAAAAACAGTTCCCTCCGAACAGAATGCTGCCCAGGCCCTGGTACTTCCCAGGCTGAGCTGCCTCTACGTACTGCCCGGGGCTCCTACCCAGTACAGTACCCCGAGGGCTGCCCACGCCCGGTGCTCCTACCCAGTACAGTACCCCGAGGGCTGCCCGCGCCCGGTGCTCCTACCCAGTACAGTACCCCGAGGGCTGCCCACGCCCGGTGCTCCTACCCAGTACAGTACCCCGAGGGCTGCCCACGCCCGGTGCTCCTACCCAGTACAGTACCCCGAGGGCTGCCCACGCCCGGTGCTCCTACCCAGTACAGTACCCCGAGGGCTGCCCACGCCCGGTGCTCCTACCCAGTACAGTACCCCGAGGGCTGCCCACGCCCGGTGCTCCTACCCAGTACAGTACCCCGAGGGCTGCCCGCGCCCGGTGCTCCTACCCAGTACAGTACCCCGAGGGCTGCCCACGCCCGGTGCTCCTACCCAGTACAGTACCCCGAGGGCTGCCCACGCCCGGTGCTCCTACCCAGTACAGTACCCCGAGGGCTGCCCGCGCCCGGTGCTCCTACCCAGTACAGTACCCCGAGGGCTGCCCACGCCCGGTGCTCCTACCCAGTACAGTACCCCGAGGGCTGCCCGCGCCCGGTGCTCCTACCCAGTACAGTACCCCGAGGGCTGCCCACGCCCGGTGCTCCTACCCAGTACAGTACCCCGAGGGCTGCCCACGCCCGGTGCTCCTACCCAGTACAGTACCCCGAGGGCTGCCCACGCCCGGTGCTCCTACCCAGTACAGTACCCCGAGGGCTGCCCACGCCCGGTGCTCCTACCCAGTACAGTACCCCGAGGGCTGCCCACGCCCGGTGCTCCTACCCAGTACAGTACCCCGAGGGCTGCCCACGCCCGGTGCTCCTACCCAGCGACCTGTAACAGATTTATCCAGGAAATGCCAGAGACCGATTTCTTTTGTTCAACTACTTTTAAGTCGCAAGCTTTTAAGTTTGCATGCAGCGAAGGCAGTTATTGATTCCCGTGGCGGGGCAGCGGTGCTGACTTTTTAGTCCCTTGCCCTACTTTTGCGTAGGGTAGCGGGATTCACTTATTTATTGTCATTGTCATCATGTCTTAGGTATGAATGCGTGAATGTATGAGGATGCGTGTGTTGTGTGCTTTGACTACAGCCGTAAGTGGGCTTCGGCCTGTGGTTGTTTTATAACTAATAAACAAATAAACAAGTACCCCGAGGGCTGCCCACGCCCGGTGCTCCTACCCAGTACAGTACCCCGAGGGCTGCCCACGCCCGGTGCTCCTACCCAGTACAGTACCCCGAGGGCTGCCCACGCCCGGTGCTCCTACCCAGTACAGTACCCCGAGGGCTGCCCACGCCCGGTGCTCCTACCCAGTACAGTACCCCGAGGGCTGCCCACGCCCGGTGCTCCTACCCAGTACAGTACCCCGAGGGCTGCCCACGCCCGGTGCTCCTACCCAGTACAGTACCCCGAGGGCTGCCCACGCCCGGTGCTCCTACCCAGTACAGTACCCCGAGGGCTGCCCACGCCCGGTGCTCCTACCCAGTACAGTACCCCGAGGGCTGCCCGCGCCGCCGCAGAGCCGTGACCGACCGGTGACTAGGAATAATACTGGCCACTGCCTTGGCTCGCTCCATCATTGGTGACACGATGGCGACTGGCTGGCTGGCGTCAACTCAGCTGCTGGAGAGCGTCGCCAGAGACCAGAGGGGCTCGCTCCATCATTGGTGACACGATGGCGACTGGCTGGCTGGCGTCAACTCAGCTGCTGGAGAGCGTCGCCAGAGACCAGAGGGGCTCGCTCCATCATTGGTGACACGATGGCGACTGGCTGGCTGGCGTCAACTCAGCTGCTGGAGAGCGTCGCCAGAGACCAGAGGGGCTCGCTCCATCATTGGTGACACGATGGCGACTGGCTGGCTGGCGTCAACTCAGCTGCTGGAGAGCGTCGCCAGAGACCAGAGGGGCGGCTTATTTACGATAACGTGATCTCCGCAAAGCCGCTGTGTAAAACTCGATTTGTGCCAGGAAATACGTCTCCTGAAAACTGCTGTAAAAACCAACTTTTGACGGAAGGTTTAACTTTGCTTTCTAAATGTCCGACTGGCTTTATCAATGCGTGGCGAGTGGAGCGCCCCGCTGCCTGAAAGCTGGAAGCTTGGCGCTGAGGACCGTGGCAGACGTAACGGACTGTTAAATGCGCACTATTGGCCCATGCTCAGCTAGCTCAGAGACGATGGCGTACTGACCACTGGGTTAATCTGGGCGCGCCGCTCGGCTCTGATGAGGTTGCCGTGTGGAGTGGCGGCGGAGCGGCGGGGGCGGGGGCGGGGGCGGGTCCCGAGATCCGCCCATTATACTGCTCACAGAGGAGAGGGAGGAGCATTCTGTGATGGGTAGAGGGTAGAGGGTCTGATGGGTAGAGGGTCTGATGGGTAGAGGGTAGAGGGTCTGATGGGTAGAGGGTCTGACTCTGATGGGTAGAGGGTAGAGGGTCTGATGGGTAGATGGTAGAGGGTCTGATGGCTAGAGGGTCTGATGGGTAGAGGGTCTGATGAGTAAAGGGTCTGATGGGTAGAGGGTCTGATGGGTAGAGGGTAGAGAGTCTGATGGGTAGAGGGTAGAGGGTCTGATGGCTAGAGAGTCTGATGGGTAGAGGGTCTGATGGGCAGAGGGTCTGATGGGTAGATGGTAGAGGGTCTGATGGCTACAGGGTCTGATAGGTATAGGGTCTGATGGGTAAAGGGTCTGATGGGTAGAGGGTCTGATGGGTAGAAGGTCTGATGGGTAGAGGGTCTGATGGGTAGAGGGTCTGATGGGTAGAGGGTCTGATGGGTAGAGGGTCTGATGGGTAGAGGGTAGATAGTCTGATGGGTAGATGGTCTGATGGGTAGAGGGTCTGATGGGTAGAGGGTCTGATGGGTAGAGGTTCTTATGGGTAGATGGTAGAGAGTCTGATGGGTAGAGAGTCTGATGGGTAGAGAGTCTGATGGGTAGAGAGTCTGATGGGTAGAGAGTCTGATGGGTAGAGAGTCTGATGGGTAGAGGGTCTGATGGGTAAAGGGTCTGATGGGTAGAGGGTCTGATGGGTAGAGGGTCTGATGGGTAGATGGTCTGATGGGTAGAGGGTAGAGAGTCTGATGGGTAGAGGGTCTGATGGGTAGAGGGCCTGATGGGTAGAGGGCCTGATGGGTAGAGGGCGAGGGTCTGGTGGGTAGAGGGTCTGATGGGTAGAGGGTAGATAGTCTGATGAGTAGATGGTCTGATGGGTAGAGGGTCTGATGGGTAGAGGGTCTGATGGATAGAGGTTCTTATGGGTAGAGGGTAGAGAGTCTGATGGGTAGAGAGTCTGATGGGTAGAGGGTCTGATGGGTAGAGGGTCTGATGGGTAGAGGGTATGATGTTTAGAGTGTAGAGGGTCTGATGGGTAGAGAGTCTGATTGTTAGATGGTCTGATGGGTAGAGGGCCTGATGGGTAGAGAGTCTGATGGGTAGAGGGTTTGATGAGTAGAGGGTCTGATGTGTTGAGGGTCTGATGGGTGGAGGGTCTGATGGGTAGAGGGTAGAGAGTCTGATGGGTAGATGGTCTGATGGGTAGAGAGTCTGATGGGTAGAGAGTCTGATGGGTAGATGGTCTGATGGGTAGAGGGTCTGATGGGTAGAGAGTCTGATGGGTAGAGGGTAGAGTGTCTGATGTGTAGAGGGCCTGATGGGTAGAGGGTCTGCACTGCAGTACGGGTGCTGGGCTGAAGTCATTAGCAAACGAGCGGATGATTAAAGTCAACTGCCAGAGTGGCCGAAGCCGATTATGAATTTCGTTAGTTATTTACTAAGGCTTGCCATAGAAAGCTTCCATAGTGTTGAACAACTCCATTCATAATTACAATACAATATTAAAAACATTGCAAGGTATAAATTAGAGGTGGCAAAAGTGGATATTTTTTGGGACCCAGACCCGACCCGGTCCCAAAAGCTAAAAAATGGACCCAGTTATATCCGGTGCAAGGCAAGTTTGGACCCAGCGGACCCATCTAGCAAAATGTTGTCTCGCAAGTCATATTGACAAATATGCACTCTACAGTTAGTGCAAGTAAACTAGCTCTTGTAGTTGCAAATTAGAGCTGACACTTTTCAGGCCTGTGACTACCGGCGCCGCGCCGCAAACGCTGTCAACTACCCACAACTACCCTCAACATAAATTGTACTATTTTGGGATTGAAGAAAATTAAAGCAAAAACCTTTAAATTATGCAAATTCATGCAATAAACTTTAATGATATTGCTGAAATGAAAGCGCAGTCACTGAAATAAGGTTGAAAACTTTCCTTTTTTTTATTTGAAAATTCTGCTATCCGCCAACTACCTTCTTCAGCTAAATGATTGGCTTGTGCTACCCACAATTACCCACGTGGGTAGTAACTACCCACGTCTCGTGGGTAATCGGGTAGAAAAGTGGCACCTCTATTGCAAATACATACAGTTCAGATTGGCCAACAGAACAAAGAAACCTGCGTATCAGTGTTCCTACTTGCGTGAAACCAGCATGAAACATAAGTTGAACCCAGTCTGTACCCGGTATCATTTGGCGGGACCCAGTCTGGGACCAACTGGGTCCAGACTGGGTCTAGAAACCGGGTCCTCGGGTCCACGTTTTGCCACCTCTAGTATAAATCTAGGTTTCTCGGGAGCATTCTGTCTAAAAATACAGTACCTAAAACCTACTTTATGTTTCTTTTCGAAATTTGGGTGTAATGTCATTTCCCAATTTTGAAGCGACTTTCCCTCGAATTTCACCATCCGGACTGCCTGTCGCATTAAAACATCTTCGAAATAACATTCACCCAGACCTGCGTTTTCGCTCCCATCCATCCTTCATCGATCATTCCGATGCCTGTCTCAGCACCGGTGACTTCCTCTAAACCCCGCCCAAAACCGCCCAAAACCGCACGTCACGCTGTGGTTTGATCACCGAACCACACCAGGAACCACACCAGGAACCACACCAGGAACCACACCAGGAACCACACCAGGAACCACACCAGGAACCACACCAGGAACCACACCAGGAACTACACTAGAAACCACACCTGGAGGCTGGCACCACACCAGGAACCACACTTGGAACCACACCTGGAACCACACCAGGAACCACACCAGGAACCACACCAGGAACCACACCTGGACCTTGCCTCAGGCGGTGTGTGCTCCGCGGGTACGGCGCCACTAACCGCCGCCTGTGCACCACGTTTGAACCCCGCCGAAATTCGTTACAAACGCTCCGTAATTGACCAATTAGGCATTTCGCCGGGCGCTAGCGATCATTCAGCCGAGCCTCTTTGTTGTCGTTTGGGTGGCGGGGCAGGGACTCCCTCCGTCTGCGGTAGTGCTCATGGCGTCTGGCATTCCGCACTGTATTAGGAGGGAGGAAATCATCCCCTGGAGAGGGGGCTCACACCACCAGCACGCGTGCGGCGCCGAGTGCGACGAGCGCGGCTCTGTGGAATTCGGTGGCCCGGTGGCCACTCTGTCTCGCTCTGTCGGTCCTGCCACCCCCCCCCCCCCTCTGTCTACTCCCCGCCTCTGTCTACTCCAAAGCTCTGCCGTCTGCTCCTCTCCTCTACCCTGACTCCGTCTGCTCCCGGCCTCTGTGCGGCGCACCCGGTTACGGAATGCTGCCGTCTGGCCGTCACCTGCCGGTCAGTCGCGCCCCATTCTACCCGCCACCGCCACCGCCACCGTCGCCGCCGCCGCCGCCGCCGCCGCCGCCGCCGCCGCCGCCCGGCAGGCAGGCAGGCAGGCAGGCAGGCAGGCCGCAACTGCTGAACGTATGTTAATGAGGGCAGGTTTGGCGCGAGCCGAGCAAAGCGAGGGGAGCCAAGCAGAGCCAGGACGAGCTAAGAGAAGCTGAGTGGAGCTAGGGGGTGCGGTATGGAGCCGGGAGGAGCCAGTGCAGCCTGTGGAGCCAGTGGAGCCGGGAGGAGCCGGGAGGAGCCGGGAGGAGCCTGTGGAGCCTGTGGAGCCTGTGGAGCCTGTGGAGCCAGTGGAGCCGGGAGGAGCCTGTGGAGCCTGTGGAGCCTGTGGAGCCTGTGGAGCCAGTGGAGCCGGGAGGAGCCGGGAGGAGCCGGGAGGAGCCGGGAGGAGCCTGTGGAGCCTGTGGAGCCTGTGGAGCCTGTGGAGCCTGTGGAGCCAGTGGAGCCAGTGGAGCCGGGAGGAGCCGGGAGGAGCCGGGAGGAGCCGGGAGGAGCCTGTGGAGCCTGTGGAGCCAGTGGAGCCAGTGGAGCCAGTGGAGCCGGGAGGAGCCGGGAGGAGCCGGGAGGAGCCGGGAGGAGCCGGGAGGAGCCGGGAGGAGCCGGGAGGAGCCTGTGGAGCCTGTGGAGCCTGTGGAGCCTGTGGAGCCAGTGGAGCCAGTGGAGCCGGTGGAGCCAGTGGAGCCTGTTGAGCCAGTGGAGCTAGTGGAGCCAGTGGAGCCAGTGGAGCCAGTGGAGCCAGTGGAGCCAGTGGAGCCAGTGGAGCCAGGAGGAGTCGTATGAAGCCACGCGGAGCTGTGTGGCGCCAAGAGGAGCTAAGAGTGGAGCTAAACGGAGCCACACAGTGTCTGTATGAGCCTGACGGAGCCACCGGAGGCCTAATGAGGCCTGGCGAGATGGCCTGATGGCCTGATGAGGCCTGGCGAGAGGGACTGCCTGGGACTGTAATGAGGCATCATAGGCGGTGCTGAACAGAGTTGCGATGGCTGGAATAGGGATCTGCTATGCCTGAGTGCACGACTGCACGATGGTGGGCGTCACCGATCTGTCGTCAAGCTGGCACTGAAGTTATTGCGAAGAGCGAGGCTGCGTTCCGCCGATCGGGTGTGATAAGGGTCGTGCTTATCTGGTGGGAATTCGGCTGCCTTGACTCCAGCTGCTTCTCTCTCGATCAGGGCTCGAAGTCGAGGTGTCCCATCTCACCCCCTCCACCCACTGTCCGCACCTGCCGACCAGCCCCCCCCCCCCCCCTCCGGCCCGCCGACGCCGTCCGCACCTGCCGACCGGCCCGACCGGCCCGACCGGCGCGCGGTGCGGGGTCGGCATTTGGCTGTTGCTCGCCAGGCCGCGCTGCCCGCCTCCCCGGGGGTCGGACGGCCCTCGACGTCGCGTCGGGATCACTCGGTCGCCCTTCCCCCTTCCCTCCCCTCCCCTCCCAACCCCTGGGACGCGCAGGTGGCGCCAATCCGTCAGCAGGATAGACTGGCTGTGATAAAGCTGATTTCACTGTCCAGCAGTCTGAGACTCCAGACTGCGACATCCCGGGAGGGACAGTCACTGGGACATCTCGGGAGGGCAGTCACTGGGACATCCCGGGAAGGCAGTCACTGGGACATCTCGGGAGGGACAGTCACTGAGATATCCCGGGAGGGACAGTCACTGGGACATCCCGGGAGGGACAGTCACTGGGACATCCCGGGAGGGACAGTCACTGGGACATCCCGGGAGGGACAGTCACTGGGACATCCCGGGAGGGACAGTCACTGGGACATCTCGGGAGGGCAGTCACTGGGACATCTCGGGAGGGCAGTCACTGGGACATCTCGGGAGGGCAGTCACTGGGACATCCCGGGAGGGACAGTCAGGAGCCCGGGGACATCCTGGGAGGGACAGTCACTGGGACATCCCGGGAGGGACAGTCACTGGGACATCTCGGGAGGGACAGTCAGGAGCCCGGGGACATCCCGGGAGGGACAGTCACTGGGACATCCCGGGAGGGACAGTCACTGGGACATCTCGGGAGGGCAGTCACTGGGACATCTCGGGAGGACAGTCACTGGGACATCTCAGGAGGGCAGTCACTGGGACATCCCGGGAGGGACAGTCACTGGGACATCCCGGGAGGGACAGTCAGGAGCCCGGGGACATCCCGGGAGGGACAGTCACTGGGACATCCCGGGAGGGACAGTCACTGGGACATCCCGGGAGGGACTGTCAGGAGCCCGGGGACATCCCGGGAGGGACAGTCACTGGGACATCCCGGGAGGGACAGTCACTGGGACATCCCGGGAGGGACAGTCACTGGGACATCCCGGGAGGGACAGTCACTGGGACATCCCGGGAGGGACAGTCAGGAGCCCGGGACATCCGGGAGGGACAGTCACTGGGACATCTCGGGAGGGCAGTCACTGGGACATCCCGGGAGGGACAGTCAGGAGCCCGAGGACATCCCGGGAGGGAACGTGACTAGGACATCCCGGGAGGGACAGTCACTGGGACATCTCGGGAGGGACAGTCACTGGGACATCCCGGGAGGGACAGCAACTGGGACATCCCGGGAGGGGCAGTCACTGGGACATCCCGGGAGGGACAGTCACTGGGACATCCCGGGAGGGACAGTCACTGGGACATCCCGGGAGGGACAGTCAGGAGCCCGGGGACATCCCGGGAGGGACAGTCACTGGGACATCCCGGGAGGGACAGTCACTGGGACATCCCGGGAGGGACAGTCACTGGGACATCCCGGGAGGGACAGTCACTGGGACATCCCGGGAGGGACAGTCAGGAGCCCAGGGACATCCCGGGAGGGACAGTGACTGGGACATCCCGGGAGGAACAGTCACTGGGACATCCCGGGAGGGACAGTCACTGGGACATCCCGGGAAGGACAGTCACTGGGACATCCCGGGAGGGACAGTCACTGGGACATCCCGGGAGGGACAGTCACTGAGACATCCCGGGAGGGACAGTCACTGGGACATCCCGGGAGGGACAGTCACTGGTACATCCCGGGAGGGACAGCCACTGGGACATCCCGGGAGGGACTGTCACTGGGACATCCCGGGAGGGACAGTCACTGGGACATCCCGGGAGGGACAGTCACTGGGACATCCCGGGAGGGACAGTCACTGGGACATCCCGGGAAGGACAGTCACTGGGACATCCCGGGAGGGACAGTCAGAAGCCCGGGGACATCCCGGGAGGGACAGTCACTGGGACATCCCGGGAGGGACAGTCATGAACCCGGGGACATCCCGGGAGGGACAGTCACTGGGACATCCCGGGAGGGACAGTCACTGGGCCATCCCGGGAGGGACAGTCACTGGGACATCCCGGGAAGGACAGTCACTGGGACATCTCGGGAGGGACAGTCACTGAGATATCCCGGGAGGGACAGTCACTGGGACATCCCGGGAGGGACAGTCACTGGGACATCCCGGGAGGGACAGTCACTTGGACATCCCGGGAGGGACAGTCACTGGTACATCCCGGGAGGGACAGCCACTGGGACATCCCGGGAGGGACTCACTGGGACATCCCGGGAGGGACAGCCACTGGGACATCCCGGGAGGGACAGTCACTGGGACATCCCGGGAGGGACAGTCACTGGGACATCCCGGGAAGGACAGTCACTGGGACATCCCGGGAGGGACAGTCACTGGGACATCCCGGGAGGGACAGCCACTGGGACATCCCGGGAGGGACTGTCACTGGGACATCCCGGGGGGGGGGGGGGACAGCCACTGGGACATCCCGGGAGGGACAGTCACTGGGACATCCCGGGAGGGACAGTCACTGGGACATCCCGGGAGGGACAGTCACTGGGACATCCCGGGAGGGACAGTCAGGAGCCCGGGGACATCCCGGGAGGGACAGTCACTGGGACATCCCGGGAGGGACAGTCATGAACACGGGGACATCCCGGGAGGGACAGTCACTGGGACATCCCTGGAGGGACAGTCACTGGGACATCCCGGGAGGGACAGTCAGGAGCCCAGGGACATCCCGGGAGGGACAGTGACTGGGACATCCCGGGAGGAACAGTCACTGGGACATCCCGGGAGGGACATTCACTGGGACATCCCGGGAAGGACAGTCACTGGGACATCCCGGGAGGGACAGTCACTGGGACATCCCGGGAGGGTCAGTCACTGAGACATCCCGGGAGGGACAGTCACTGGGACATCCCGGGAGGGACAGTCACTGGTACATCCCGGGAGGGACAGCCACTGGGACATCCCGGGAGGGACTGTCACTGGGACATCCCGGGAGGGACAGTCACTGGGACATCCCGGGAGGGACAGTCACTGGGACATCCCGGGAGGGACAGTCACTGGGACATCCCGGGAAGGACAGTCACTGGGACATCCCGGGAGGGACAGTCAGAAGCCCGGGGACATCCCGGGAGGGACAGTCACTGGGACATCCCGGGAGGGACAGTCATGAACCCGGGGACATCCCAGGAGGGACAGTCACTGGGACATCCCGGGAGGGACAGTCACTGGGCCATCCCGGGAGGGACAGTCACTGGGACATCCCGGGAAGGACAGTCACTGGAACATCCCGGGAGGGACAGTCACTGGGACATCTCGGGAGGGACAGTCACTGAGATATCCCGGGAGGGACAGTCACTGGGACATCCCGGGAGGGACAGTCACTGGGACATCCCGGGAGGGACAGTCACTTGGACATCCCGGGAGGGACAGTCACTGGTACATCCCGGGAGGGACAGCCACTGGGACATCCCGGGAGGGACTCACTGGGACATCCCGGGAGGGACAGCCACTGGGACATCCCGGGAGGGACAGTCACTGGGACATCCCGGGAGGGACAGTCACTGGGACATCCCGGGAAGGACAGTCACTGGGACATCCCGGGAGGGACAGTCACTGGGACATCCCGGGAGGGACAGCCACTGGGACATCCCGGGAGGGACTGTCACTGGGACATCCGGGGGGGGAGGGGGACAGCCACTGGGACATCCCGGGAGGGACAGTCACTGGGACATCCCGGGAGGGACAGTCACTGGGACATCCCGGGAGGGACAGTCACTGGGACATCCCGGGAGGGAGTCACTGGGACATCCCGGGAGGGACAGTCACTGGGGCATCCCGGGAGGGACAGTCACTGGGACTTCCCGGGAGGGAGTCACTGGGACATCCCGGGAGGGACAGTCACTGGGACATCCCGGGAGGGACATTCACTGGGACATCCCGGGAGGGACAGTCACTGGGACATCCCGGGAGGTACAGTCACTGGGACATCCCGGGAGGGACAGTCACTGGGACATCCCGAGAGGGACAGTCACTGGGACATCCCGGGAGGGACAGCCACTGGGACATCCCGGGAGGGACAGTCACTGGGACATCCCGGGAGGGAGTCACTGGGACATCCCGGGAGGGACAGTCACTGGGGCATCCCGGGAGGGACAGTCACTGGGACATCCCGGGAGGGACAGTCACTGGGACATCCCGGGAGGGACAGTCACTGGGACATCCCGGGAGGGACAGTCAGGAGCCCGGGGACATCTAAAGGGCGAGGGAGGGGAGGGGCGGGTACTTCAGCCGGGCACCGCGCCGGCCGACCGCAGGGGCTGGTAATTACCATGACGGCCGTTACCAGCGAGTACCGGCTCTCTCTCACCTGACCTACCCGCCGCCGCCCACCGGCCGCCCCTCAAACGACCTCGTTGGTGTCAGTCAGATGTTGACGGAAGTGCGGTGGTTTCGGAGTGGTGCGGCTGTTGTTAGATGGTGACGTGACGGAGGTGCGGTGGTTTCGGAGTGGTGCGGCTGTTGTCAGATGGTGACGTGACGGAGGTGCGGTGGTTTCGGAGTGGTGCGGCTGTTGTCAGATGGTGACGGAGGTGCGGTGGTTTCGGAGTGGTGCGGCCCCACGCGGGTTTACCCCGCTCCGCCGCAGCAGAGGCGGGCGCAGGGTTAATCAGGTGGGGTGAGGGGATACTTATTGAACGAGCTCAGCGGAATAGGCCGCTAGTTAACATCAAATGAGTTCTGAATAGTCGTTAGGGGTCCGTGCTTACTGCTTATGGTGATATATTGATGAAAGGATGTCACGTTTAACTTCATGAAAACGTCGGCAATTAATTGTGCACGTGCAGGTGCCAATCAATTAACCTGGTCGTGTGTACGGGGTCTAGTCGCAGCCCTCGAAAGCGACAGCAACCGTGAACTCTGTGACGAAGATGATTTTAGTTTGATCAGCAGCTCTGCCCTCGACACAGCTCACCGTGACGTATTTCAGTTGGCGTCAGCTGTTCGGTGTCGGCGCGCGCCGCTCACTGGTGCTGTTGGCCGGATCCCACGTCTCGCCGCAGCTCCGATTGATCACAGGCGCCGCGCCGCCACTGTCGCCGGCGGCGCCTGTGCAATGTGCATGTGATTACGGCTTATATTCCCAGAACGCAGCGGGATTTTGCATAAAAACATTCCTACCGAAAGGTATTTCAAGTTAAAGTTGATAGCGATCCACGCTTATAATGGTTGATAGGTACTCTCAAGTAGGGGAGACTGGGGCACGTTCTGTCACGGGGCACATTCTGTCAGCGGGGTTTTCTCGTGAACTATCCACTGCAGGTATGTTGTTGTTTCATAACATATGTTCATTTTTGCTTGGAATAGCTCGGTACTACCAAAACAACAACATGCCTGCTACCGGATTGGTCCAAATTTGACAAGTTTGTTTTTCAACAGAAATCCAAACTTTTTTATGTGAACAAAATTGTGGTTTGTGGCCATTCCGATAATTGTATAGTGTCTTTGAATACTGTCATGGGGAGTCACGAATGTCCAGAATATCGTGCTGAGGCCATTATCATAAAAAAATAAAGAACTCCAGGACTTTCCCTCATTAGGATGGAAACGGTTATTATAAACGGTGTCGAGTAAAAAAGGAACGGGGTGAAACAATGACAGCAGAATAACGCATCGAACGCAAGAAGGACGCTTCTCATTCTCATAAAAGTTCAACTGCGGCGATTATGACTCAGAAAAGTGCGCCATAATTGTAATTGCCGCCCGGTGAAATGGCGCTGCTCCCGGGCCGCGTTTTTTGGACAACATTACTGGGTGTAGTAGTGGACCGATTTACTCGCAACAAGCACCAATCGATTCAGCGCATACGGTTTCATCAGCCGTTCTGAAACTGGTCACCTCAGGTCATCGCCGTGACCTTGTAAATGCAAACATTTTTGGGGGATTTACAAGGTCACTGTGATGACCTGAGGTCACCAGTTTCAGAACGGCTGATGAAATCGTATGCACTGAATCGATTGGTGCTTGTTGCGAGCAAATCGGTCCAGCCGTTGCTGATATTCCATTTTGCGGGAATGCCAAATATGGCTTTTGTGCATTTACAAGGTTACGGTGATGACCTGAGGTCACCAGTTTCAGAACGGCTGATGAAATCGTATATGCTGAATCGATTGGTGCTTGTTACGAGCAAATCGGTCCAGCCGTTGCTGATATTCCATTTTACCGCACCCGAGTAACAGACGTTGAAATAAATACAAAAAAGATATTTAATGTTCTTGAGCAAAGGGTAGCTGATCACCTCTAAAGTTAAAATCGAAAGAAAAGTGTATTATATAAATAAGTTATGAAGTTTATTTTGATTGTATAAGAAAACATACATAATATTTGCATAAATACGTGAATGTGTAGGAAATAACATTAATAACAGTACTCTTGATGAGTGACGTCACATATCTGCCGTCCTTTTCAAACAGACGGAACCGGGCAAAAAGAGGGATACATAACGGATGTACGCTTCTTTTATAATAACTAAATATGCGTCTTCCTTTTATTCCTACCGTTCTTTACTTCCCGGGTAATCTCCGTTCTTTATCTTTATAATAATGGCCTCTGAGCGCTATTCTGCCCCATTCTCCCAAGTTTTCAGTCAAAAACGAAAAAGTGTCGAGTGGAGCAGGTTCTGTCACCCAATCTGGGTGAGGTTCTGTCACTGAATCTGTTCATGATTCCAAGTCGTATCGCTTATAAACGACCATACACATGATTGTCTGTTATTCGAGGACCTCATCTGCCGATTGTTCGAGGTTCGAGGTTCGAGGACGATAGTTCCGAGGACCTCATCTGCCGGCTGCAGACGCCCGAGCCCGTAATCTCCTCCACCGGGCTTCCACGTGCGCTTCATGAGAGCTGTGGGTGTGAAGGTGTGAGTGGTTATCGGACACAGAATAGGGTTTGTTGGCAGCAAAGGTTTGCTCAGAATCAGAATTTGTTTAGTTGGTCAAGACGTGGTTGTTGTTGGCAGCGAACCCAAAAAAAAATCGCTCAATGTGTTGATTGACTGGCGCTGTTCGAAAATACAAATGTGCTCCATACCATGTTGTTGATACCTTGACCTCAAGTGTTTATGTGTGCAGAGGCTGAAAAAAGATGACCACGATAATGATATGTGTAGAACGATGCGGTTCATATTATTTTTGCATGCATAACAAAGAAGAAAACGAAAAAATGCATTGTTGGGATCGTATCTGGCCGCCATTTTCTACACCATTGATGATGGCGATGAATGCAACTCTTTTGCTCTCCCCCAGGGACGCCACAGATGGCCGTTCGTTGATAGTTCAGGCAGTGCCACATCAGTGACAGAATGTGCCCCCGTAGGTGACAGAACGTGCCTCATATATAGGGCACGTTCTGTCAGAGATGAGTCATCACCACATTGTCGACACTGGTGTCGAAACAAACTGAGATTCCACTTGAACTATAAACGATTAGTTAGTGGTTGCGACCCTCAATTTTTGCAAATTGGTTCATTTATTATTTTCAACATTAGGAGTTTTGTATAGTTTTGTCTCTGGCTGTATATAACAGCTTATCATGTCAGCTTATCTTATCTTTAGCTTATCATGAAAAATAATAATTTTTGCACAAAAAAATCAACAAACAATGGAAAAACTGGCAATGAAATCGGAAGTTCACTTATGCACCCAACGGCGACCTATTTAGTGTCGGCGATTTGTTTCATTGACCAATCAGTGACGTTGTCACGCTTCTTGGCGCACTTACTTCATTTCTGGCCCTATGACTTGTTTTCAAATCAACATTCAACAAGAGATAGTGATGGATCATACTGTTCGTCACCATATGTAAGTACATATTTTTTTTATTTCCCAAAATGTATTTTTGAAATATTAAAAGTTATTTAACTTTTAAATTGAGGCACGATGAATTTGATACCATACATGTGTCACATAAAAATGCAGATAAATAAATCAAAGGGTTAATATTTCCCTTGAAATGGGAGGGTGACTCGACTGTAAACAAGCGAGCGTTTTATCTCACAAACGGCCCCAAGCAGCACTCAGCCTCCCCGGCCTACACGGGGCTGGCGCCACAACACACGGGACTGGCGCCACAACACAGCCCCGTGTGTTGGGGCTGACGCCACAACACACTGGCGCCGCAACACACACGGGGCTGGCGCCACAACACACTCGGGGCTGACGCCACAACACACGGGGCTGACGCCACAACACACGGGGCTGACTCCACAACACACACGGGGCTGACGCCATAGCACACTGACGCCACAACACACTCGGGCAAACCGCTCAATTATCCTTCCCCCCGACCTGTCCGGCTCCTTATTATCCTTCCCCCCGACCTGTCCGGCTCCTTATTATCCTTCCCCCGACCTGTCCGGCTCCTTATTATCTTTCCCCCGACCTGTCCGGCTCCTTATTATCCTTCCCCCGACCTGTCCGGCTCCTTATTATCCTTCCCCCCGACCTGTCCTGCTCCTTATTATCCTTCCCTCCGACCTGTCCGGCTCCTTATTATCCTTCCCCCCGACCTGTCCGGCTCCTTATTATCCTTCCCTCTGACCTGTCCGGCTCCTTATTATCCTTCACTCTGACCTGTCCGGCTCCTTATTATCCTTCCCTCCGACCTGTCCGGCTCCTTATTATCCTTTCCCCCGACCTGTCCGGCTCCTTATTATCCTTCCCTCCGGCCTGTCCGGCTCCTTATTATCCTTCCCCCCGACCTGTCCGGCTCCTTATTATCCTTCCCCCCGACCTGTCCGGCTCCTTATTATCTTTCCCCCGACCTGTCCGGCTCCTTATTATCCTTCCCTCTGACCTGTCCGGCTCCTTATTATCCTTCCCCCGATCTGTCCGGCTCCTTATTATCCTTCCCTCCGACCTGTCCGGCTCCTTATTATCCTTCCCCCCGACCTGTCCGGCTCCTTATTATCCTTCCCCCGACCTGTCCGGCTCCTTATTATCATTCCCCCGACCTGTCCGGCTCCTTTTTATCCTTCCCTCTGACCTGTCCGGCTCCTTATTATCCTTCCCCCGACCTGTCCGGCTCCTTATTATCCTTCCCCGTCCTGTCCGGCTCCTTATTATCCTTCCCTCTGACCTGTCCGGCTCCTTATTATCCTTCCCCCCGACCTGTCCGGCTCCTTATTATCCTTCCCTCTGACCTGTCCGGCTCCTTATTATCCTTCCCCCCGACCTGTCCGGCTCCTTATTATCCTTCCCTCTGACCTGTCCGGCTCCTTATTATCCTTCCCCCCGACCGGTCCGGCTCCTTATTATCCTTCCCTCTGACCTGTCCGGCTCCTTATTATCCTTCCCTCTGACCTGTCCGGCTCATTATTATCCTTCCCCCCGACCTGTCCGGCTCCTTATTATCCTTCCCTCCGACCTGTCCGGCTCATTATTATCCTTCCCTCTGACCTGTCCGGCTCCTTATTATCCTTCCCTCCGACCTGTCCGGCTCCTTATTATCCTTCCCTCCGACCTGTCCGGCTCATTATTATCCTTCCCTTTGACCTGTCCGGCTCATTATTATCCTTCCCCCGACCTGTCCGGCTCCTTATTATCCTTCCCTCCGACCTGTCCTGCTCCTTATTATCCTTCCCTCCGACCTGTCCGGCTCATTATTATCCTTCCCTCTGACCTGTCCGGCTCCTTATTATCCTTCCCTCCGACCTGTCCGGCTCATTATTATCATTCCCCCGACCTGTCCGGCTCCTTATTATCCTTCCCTCCGACCTGTCCGGCTCATTATTATCCTTCCCTCCGACCTGTCCGGCTCATTATTATCCTTCCCTCTGACCTGTCCGGCTCCTTAGCTCGGGCCCGGCACCTGCCCCAATGCCCCATAGCTGGGAAAAAATAGATGCCAATCTCTTGCACGATTACGCAAACTGTTTTAATTCATGGTTCGACAAAAATGATGAATAAATGTATCGGAACACACCTATGACAGCAGGTCCGAAGGCTTTCGATGGATACAATCTCGTGAATGCTGTTTTTCCACCATGCATTCGAAGTTTCTCGTATTTGTGTAGCGGATTTTTTGTCGATTTTTCACCTCCTCTCAGCCTCGGAGTTCAGGATGCATGACTGCGTCTGGCCGCGCAGGGGACGCCACTGGTTGACCAGGGGTACCACTGACGCTACTGGCGGCTGACGTAACCCCTGACGCCACTGCACTGGCGGCTGACGTAACCATTTCCCCTGCCCTGCCCCCTCCCAGTCCCCCTCTCCAGCCTCCTCCCTACCTCGGTGGAATGACGGGGATGGCCGAAATTTGTCCACGGGTGGACCCGTGTTACTCCTCATTTTGTATTAATAACTTCCTTATCCAGGTACCCCGTATAGTTGCATACAAATCAGATGTCATGTACCGGAAATGGTGACCGTTAATTTGGTTGATATACACGGGCTACAGCAGTATGTGGTGCGTTTCACCTGTTTTCTGTGCGGTTCCCATATCGACTGACGTGCTGCCGCCTTTGGTATGTCAAACGGCAAGTGATAGCGCCGTTACAAATATCGCTCTAACCCGATAACCCTGTATAAGTTGACGCTTGTGGTCACTATAATTTTAAATGACGCTAGATCATCCGATTTGCCAGGCTTTGCTGCATATGTCCTTCAATCTGCGGGCCCCTGGCTGTTTGTTGTACCCCAAGTTGGTTTCAGAAGCAGCATTAGCCGACCATAACTGTACCTTCTGTCGGAGCAGCATTAGCCGACCATAACTGTACCTTCTGTCGGAGCAGCATTAGCCGACCATAACTGTACCTTCTGTCGGAGCAGCATTAGCCGACCATAACTGTACCTTCTGTCGGAGCAGCATTAGCCGAACATAACTGTACCTTCTGTCGGAGCGGCATTAGCCGACCATAACTGTACCTTCTGTCGGAGCAGCATTAGCCGACCATAACTGTACCTTCTGTCGGAGCGGCATTAGCCGACCATAACTGTACCTTCTGTCGGAGCGGCATTAGCCGACCATAACTGTACCTTCTGTCGGAGCAGCATTAGCCGACCATAACTGTACCTTCTGTCGGAGCAGCATTAGCCGACCATAACTGTACCTTCTGCCGGAGCAGCATTAGCCGACCATAATTGTATTGTATTGTATTGCACAAGATCAGGTCAATCCACAATAAAAGGGCTATTCTCAGACCATCGTCAGTACATTAGTATCACATGCAATTGGTAATCTAAAAATAAACAGCGACTGAAATGTAAACAATGGACATGGACACAATGATGCTGGTTAAAAGATATCAAGCACTCTTTAAAATGTCACGAATGCTGGTTTTGAGGGCACGCAGGGACAGACCGGCCAGTTCATAGCCCACGACATGATTGTTATACAGCTGGACGGCTCGGTACTTAAAGGAACGCTTTCCGTGGTTATTAGTGACGCGATGTAGGTATAGATGATGCGATTGTCTGGACCGGCGACTAGTATGCTCATGATTATATGACAGTGAGGTACGCAGAACTTCAGGTTCTCCTGTCACTAAAATCTTATGCAGAAGACATATGTCATTGAAGTTTAAGAGTTGTTCCGCATTGAACCAATCGAGCTGCAACAAAACGTCAGAGATATGATCAAATTTTTTCCTACCTGATATCACTCTAGCAGCAAAATTTAACGCTTTCTGCAACCTTAAGATTGTTGTACGGTTGGCACTAGCATACACTTGCGCGCAATAGCGGACATGAGAGAAAACTAAGGCATCAATAATGAGCGGCAGCACGTCGGCGGGTAACAAATGTTTAGCGTTTAGTAGAGCAACTAGGATACCAGTACAACGATCAGTTACATGTTTGATATGTAGGTCCCAAGATAACACTGGATCCATGATGACACCGAGATTTTTAACACTATTAGAACAATGCAGCGAATCATCCATAAATTTCACAGTGGGCGGCTCTGAGATCTGACTTAGCTGGCGTCTGTCCCCGCAAAGCATGAGCTCGGTCTTTCCTGCATTGACCATCATGCCATGCTGGAGAAACCATGTACACATAGTGTCGAGGACAGACTCAAGTGAAGCTTGCATTTCTGTCAGCCTGCTGCGCGGTCCAGTGATGGCGATCTGGGTGTCATCCGCGTATCGCGCCACTGTCACCCGAAAACCGTTGATGTTGGATGGGATATGACAGGTTAGGTCGTTGCTGGCAATGTTGAAAAGTAAAGGGCCAAGGCACGAACCCTGGAAAGTGCCAATCGTAATATTTTGGGGTCCAGATAATGCTTCTCCAGATCTTACACGCTGTGTGTGGCCCTCTAAATAGCTTCTGAACCATCCAGGCGAGATTTGAAGCAATTGAAGCTTAGTGAGAAGAGTGGAATGGTCGACAACATCAAAACAGCGACTTAAATCTATAAGTGTTAAAAGAGTTACTTCAGATCGGTCCATACCATGCAGAATTTCGTCAGTGACAGTTAATAAAGCGGTACTAGTTGAGTGATTGCACATAAAACCATGCTGATCGTTACTAAAAAGGCATTGCTCCCGCAAATAATGCTCAAGCTGCTGATGCACGATTTTCTCCATTATTTTACAAATGGTAGGGACGAGAGTAATAGGTCTGAAGTTAGATGCTGATGACGGATCGTTCCTTTTATACACAGGTATGACTATAGCACTTTTCCAAGCAGAAGGAACAGTTTCGGTTGCGATGCTTTTGTTGATAATACGAAGTAATGAGCGGCCGGTGACTTCAAAGGTGAGTTTGAATACTTTTAAAGGAATGTCTCCTTCCACACTGGAGGATTTGTTGGGCAGTGAGGATAGGATGCGCTGGAGGTGGTCCAGGGTGACGGGCACGATATTCAGGGCGCCAGCATTCACACGCGGTAATCGTACACTGAGCGGCTCGCGGCCCGACTGAGTAAACTGTGTCATGACTTTGTCGCGTGTTTCTGTGCCGATGGAGGTAAAATATGTGTTCAAGTCGTCAGGTGTAAGATCAACAGGCTGTGTGGGCGAGCCTCTTTTCGGCGATATGATAAATGTACCTTCTGTCGGAGCGGCATTAGCCGACCATAACTGTACCTTCTGTCGGAGCGGCATTAGCCGACCATAACTGTACCTTCTGTCGAAGCAGCATTAGCCGACCATAACTGTACCTTCTGTCGGAGCAGCATTAGCCGACCATAACTGTACCTTCTGTCGGAGCAGCATTAGCCGAACATAACTGTACCTTCTGTCGGAGCAGCATTAGCCCACCATAACTGTACCTTCTGTCGGAGCAGCATTAGCCGAACATAACTGTACCTTCTGCCGGAGCAGCATTAGCCGACCATAACTGTACCTTCTGTCGGAGCGGCATTAGCCGACCATAACTGTACCTTCTGTCGGAGCAGCATTAGCCGAACATAACTGTACCTTCTGTCGGAGCAGCATTAGCCGGCCATAACTGTACCTTCTGTCGGAGCAGCATTAGCCGAACATAACTGTACCTTCTGTCGGAGCAGCAATTAGCCCACCATAACTGTACCTTCTGTCGGAGCAGCATTAGCCGACCATAACTGTACCTTCTGTCGGAGCAGCATTAGCCGAACATAACTGTACCTTCTGTCGGAGCAGCATTAGCCGACCATAACTGTACCTTCTGTCGGAGCAGCATTAGCCGACCATAACTGTACCTTCTGTCGGAGCAGCATTAGCCGAACATAACTGTACCTTCTGTCGGAGCAGCATTAGCCGACCATAACTGTACCTTCTGTCGGAGCAGCATTAGCCGACCATAACTGTACCTTCTGTCGGAGCAGCATTAGCCGACCATAACTGTACCTTCTGTCGGAGCAGCATTAGCCGACCATAACTGTACCTTCTGTCGGAGCAGCATTAGCCGACCATAACTGTACCTTCTGTCGGAGCAGCATTAGCCGACCATAACTGTACCTTCTGTCGGAGCAGCATTAGCCGACCATAACTGTACCTTCTGTCGGAGCAGCATTAGCCGAACATAACTGTACCTTCTGCCGGAGCAGCATTAGCCGACCATAACTGTACCTTCTGTCGGAGCAGCATTAGCCGACCATAACTGTACCTTCTGTCGGAGCAGCATTAGCCGAACATAACTGTACCTTCTGTCGGAGCAGCATTAGCCGAACATAACTGTACCTTCTGTCGGAGCAGCATTAGCCGACCATAACTGTACCTTCTGTCGGAGCAGCATTAGCCGACCATAACTGTACCTTCTGTCGGAGCAGCATTAGCCGACCATAACTGTACCTTCTGTCGGAGCAGCATTAGCCGACCATAACTGTACCTTCTGTCGGAGCAGCATTAGCCGACCATAACTGTACCTTCTGTCGGAGCAGCATTAGCCGAACATAACTGTACCTTCTGCCGGAGCAGCATTAGCCGACCATAACTGTACCTTCTGTCGGAGCAGCATTAGCCGACCATAACTGTACCTTCTGTCGGAGCAGCATTAGCCGACCATAACTGTACCTTCTGTCGGAGCAGCAATTAGCCCACCATAACTGTACCTTCTGTCGGAGCAGCATTAGCCGAACATAACTGTACCTTCTGTCGGAGCAGCATTAGCCGACCATAACTGTACCTTCTGTCGGAGCAGCATTAGCCGACCATAACTGTACCTTCTGTCGGAGCAGCATTAGCCGACCATAACTGTACCTTCTGTCGGAGCAGCATTAGCCGAACATAACTGTACCTTCTGTCGGAGCAGCATTAGCCGACCATAACTGTACCTTCTGTCGGAGCAGCATTAGCCGACCATAACTGTACCTTCTGTCGGAGCGGCATTAGCCGACCATAACTGTACCTTCTGTCGGAGCAGCATTAGCCGAACATAACTGTACCTTCTGTCGGAGCAGCATTAGCCGACCATAACTGTACCTTCTGTCGGAGCAGCATTAGCCGACCATAACTGTACCTTCTGTCGGAGCAGCATTAGCCGAACATAACTGTACCTTCTGTCGGAGCGGCATTAGCCGACCATAACTGTACCTTCTGTCGGAGCGGCATTAGCCGAACATAACTGTACCTTCTGTCGGAGCGGCATTAGCCGACCATAACTGTACCTTCTGTCGGAGCAGCATTAGCCGAACATAACTGTACCTTCTGTCGGAGCAGCATTAGCCCACCATAACTGTACCTTCTGTCGGAGCAGCATTAGCCGAACATAACTGTACCTTCTGTCGGAGCAGCATTAGCCGAACATAACTGTACCTTCTGTCGGAGCGGCATTAGCCGACCATAACTGTACCTTCTGTCGGAGCAGCATTAGCCGACCATAACTGTACCTTCTGTCGGAGCAGCATTAGCCGACCATAACTGTACCTTCTGTCGGAGCAGCATTAGCCGAACATAACTGTACCTTCTGTCGGAGCAGCATTAGCCGACCATAACTGTACCTTCTGCCGGGTCGGACGACATACCGGAACTCACCATACCGGAATAACGCCAGCCACCCCCGGAACTCTGTAAATAAACGCTCACGCCGACCAGCTGCGTCGTACTGAGATGCGTCGATGTGTCACCGAAAGCAGAGGATGAGGAGTTCACCGGACTTAACCATAGGCTTGGTGAACTATCACGCCATTGCTATGACGTGGTATAGCGGCACAGACATCGCGGCTTAATCTAAAGTATCGTTCTGGATATGTTTTAACTGTGACTGAAAAAGCTTTTAAATGGATATGTTCAGCGAAGGAAGTCGATCGTTGCACGACATATGCGATCTGAATGCCGGCAGAGTGCGAGTTTAAGTTCACCAGGTTCCTGCTATTGATGGTGTCAGTAAGTTTTCGCTGTGGGCTGCCAGTCGGTGGTGAGCTACTGACCGGCGGATGTTTTGATCACGGCCCAGAGCAGAGCCTGTAAAACAGCTCCTCTATATCACTCAAGCCACATCAGAGCTTTGGCACTGATAACAAGAGCATCCCCGCGAACGAGTACAAAGTCAGTGCGTCACTTCCCGTTTACCCGCTTCACCAGCGTCACACCGGCAGCGTCTTTAGTTCCGACGGCCCTTTGTGTGGCGTTTTTTACGTGTACTGTCACCGGCTTAGCATGGGTTGTCTATTCCCAACTTCCTCTGACGTCACTGCATTTCTGATAACCACCCACCCCTCGGCAACTGCCTGGGGTGTTCTAAGGTTGTTACAGTTGTGCATTGTTGATATATCTGCCTTTGGCGGGTTGGCGGGCGTGTGTCGGCCGTGGGCCGGTCATGTTGACGGTCCAACCGTGTCAGACTGTCATCCGACCGTCATCCGGCTGTGTGACAGCTGCCGGTGACGGCTGACGGGTGTTGTCACAGGGGAACCGGGCGGGCGGGCGGGTGCCCCCCCCCCCCCCCTCCTCCCGACTGGGGGCTCCCAGAGAACGTACAAGACGCAGGAGGCCTGTCCGTGTTGCATACTGATTTGCATTGAGCGGGATCGAATCAGGGACGTCCCCCCCCCAAACATTTTCAGATTTTAACATTTACGTCTATGGGCGTTGCATGGAAAGGAACGACTTCAGAATGTCTCCGTCCCCCCCCCCCCCCAACTTTCGGAAGGTGGCTGCGCCCTTGGATCGAATGCAAGTGAAGACACGATTATTCATAGAAACGCTCGGATATTTCTGCAAATACACCAGATTATATCGAACAAGTCTGTTTTTACACACATTACCTTCGCTGCCGGAACGTCGCTACAAATCAATCACTATCATCATCATCCAACATTGATAACTGTTGCTGCTTTCTAGATTGCCCTGAATTATTGCTAAGCGTTAGTGTGTTTATACGAGAAGTTGCATCTCTAGCAACGTATTCATCTCTTCTCAGGGCCGGCGCCATATATTTTCGGTTGGGGGGGGGGGGGGCAGCTTTTCCAGAAAAAGGGCCCTTGGCCAAAAGGGCCCACCCAGCCTGCAATATAATGCAATATATATTTAATATCATTTGCATCTTTCTCGTCCCCGCACGGATTACCATTTATTTATGATCAAACTTGAACGTTTGAAATAGAGCATCACATCCTGTATTTTCAAGTGGCATTTTGGCGTCATGCAGTTCAAGTTTTTACTCAATGTGACTAAGTTATCAACTATAACTTTTTCATTTCTTGCGACATGTACGAAGTATGTTTACTATAGTTCACTAGTTACCAGAAGGAATTTACTAGTCATCACATTTGCTGTCGGTGCTATCATCTCATACAGGCACGTAGCCAGGATTTCGTCCAGGGGGGGGGGGGGCGCCTCGAAATGACCTCTTCCCGAGCGTTGAAAGGGCCCCTTTCCGAGCGTTGAAAGGGCCAAACAAAACGGATGAAAAGGCTCGTTACTAGGATGGAAAATGCAGTATGACAGGAATGGTATGGGCCATACCAACTTTTAGGAGCTGGAGTTATCAAACTGCCATATAAACTTTGGAACCAGCGACACCAATTTGGAATCAGCTATACCAACTTGAAATATTTATTATAAGGAAAAAAAACGCCCCTCCCCCTGGCCTACAGGGGGAGGGGGCGGCTGCACCCCCCCCCCCCCCTTGGCTACGTGCCTGCCAGGGGCCCCTCCAGTCTGGCTAGGAACTCATCCGGCATGTTCAAGGGCCCTTCCGGCCGGCCCAGGGACCCTTTCGGTCTAGCCAGGGGCCCCTCTGACTTGCCCAGGAGCCCCTCCGATCTGCCCAGCGACTCTTCTGGTCCGACTGCGCTGGCTGCCTTGTCGCCTTGCGACATGCTCCGAGGGCCCTCCGACATGCCCTGGGGCCCCTCCGAGCTGACTAGGGGCCCATTTGGCATGTTCAGGGACCCTTCTGACCCACATAGAGGCCCTTTCGGTCTGGTCAGGGGCCCCTCTGGCCTGCACAGGGGCCCTTTTAACTTACCAGGGGCCCTCTGGTCTGTCCAGGAGCACTCCAACCTGCTCAGGGGCCCTTATGACCTATCAATGGACTGCGCTGGCTGCTTTGTCACCCTGCCGACATGCTCAGGGGCCTCTCGACCTGCCCAGGGGCCCCTCTGTGCTATCTAGGGGGCCCATTCGACGTGTTCAGGGGCCCTCTGACCCGCTCAGGGGCCCTTTCGGTCTGGACAGGGGCCCCTTTGACATGCACATGGCTCTTTTGAACGTCCAAGGGGCACTCTGGTCTTTCAGAGAGGGCCCTGGTGGCCATAAAGGGCCTCTGAAGTGCTCTAAACTCTCTAAAGACCACGCGAAGCGTGGTAAAGAGTCCATGATATCGCGCTTCGCGCGGTCCGAAAAGGGCCCTCCTGGCCTCCGGGGGGGCGGGCGGCGCACCCACCACCCCCTTGGCTATGTGCCTGATCTCAGATGACATCAAAACGTTCCGAAGGTGGAACGACGAGCACCGTTCAAGGACGCATATTCACGCGCCATATCCCGATCAGGAACCTCTCGCGTCTCCTGATGGACATGGCACTTGGCAGACTGCCACCGAGTTGAGCTTGCGCTGCTTCATCGCGCCCCGAGACAGTCTGAGAGAACATTCAGCTCGTCCGCCCGCCAGGCTGGCCGAAAAGGGCCCAGGTGGCGGTTGGAGGGGCAGCTGCCCCTCCTGCCCCCCCCCCCCCCCTGTGGCGCCGGCCCTGTCTCTTCTCCATCGCCCCAATCGCCGCCCCCGCCTCCGCTCCCGCCCCCCGCCCGCGGCACCTCCGGTAGAGGTCTCTGTCCTGGAGAAGGCCAGATTATTAGTCGTCTCTGAGATGCTGCCCGCCTACGCGCAAGTTTGCCTCCGAGACGACGAAAAAACGCTGCGCACATTCCACTGCTTCTAGCCGCACGCACAGTGAGCCAGCGAGCAGATCGGCCGGCCCAAACCCCCGGCGTCCATTTTGTCTCTCCTTGCCTTTGTGTGCCATCATTTTGATGCGTGTGTGTGCTTGTGGATGCATGCGCACGTGTGTGCGTGCGTGCTGTTTGCGTGCTTACGAGCGTGCCTGCGTACTTACATGCGTACGTGTGCGTGTGTGCTTGCGCGCGTGCACACGTGTGCCTGCACGCGCTCGCACGTGTGTTGTGTGTCGGTCTGACCGTGCCGCTGTCCGTTAGCGCCGCCATTATCCCGGTATGTGTCCATTATCATGGTATGTGTCCATTATCCCGGTATGTGTCCATTATCCCGGTATGTGGTCATTATCCCGATATGTGGCCATTATCCTGGTATGTGTCCATTATCATGGTATGTGTCCATTATTCCGGTATGTGGCCATTATCCCGGTATGTGGCCATTATCCTGGTATGTGTCCATTATCATGGTATGTGTCCATTATTCCGGTATGTGGCCATTATCATGGTATGAGTCCATTATCCCGGTATGTGTCCATTATCCCGGTATGTGGCCATTATCCTGGTATGTGTCCATTATCATGGTATGCGTCCATTATTCCGGTATGTGGCCATTATCCCGGTATGTGGCCATTATCCCGGTATGTGGCCATTATCTCGGTATGTGGTCATTATCCCGGTATGTGGTCATTATCCCGGTATGTGGCCATTATCCCGGTATGTGGCCATTATTCCGGTATGTGGCCATTATCATGGTATGTGTCCATTATTCCGGTATGTGGCCATTATCATGGTATGTGTCGATTATCCCGGTATGTGTCCATTATCCCGGTATGTGGCCATTATCCTGGTATGTGTCCATTATCATGGTATGTGGCCATTATTCCGGTATGTGGCCATTATCCAGGTATGTGGCCATTATCCCGGTATGTGGCCATTATCCCGGTATGTGGTCATTATCCCGGTATGTGTCCATTATCCCGGTATGTGGCCATTATCCCGGTATGTGGCCATTATCATGGTATGTGTCCATTATCCCGGTATGTGGCCATTATCCCGGTATGTGGTCATTATCCCGGTATGTGGCCATTATCCCGGTATGTGGCCATTATCCCGGTATGTGGCCATTATCCTGGTATGTGGCCATTATCCCGGTATGTAGCCATTATCCCGGTATGTGGTCATTATTCCGGTATGTGGCCATTATCCCGATATGTGGTAAGCGCCGCCATTATCCCGGTATGTGGTCTTGTCGGTCCCGCTCTGTTTTTAAGTTTATTCTCGTCGAGAGAACATCCCAGCGTCGTTTCCGGGACGCAAATTCCGAAGTATAGCGACCATTCGCACCAATTCATTTGATTGGTCGAATTCACTTGGATGTGACGTCACAGTGACGTCACAGTCTCCCTACACAGGGGCGGATCCAGCCGCTCAGTTTTGGGGGGGCAACACTTTTTGGCTTTCACCAGGCACGTAGCCAGGATTTTCCTCAATGTTGTTGACCGGGGGGGGGGGGGGGGGGGTAGTAGTAGGTAGGGTCGAGTCGTTATAGAATCTCATTTTATCTAGTGTAAATTTGTTTTGATCGGGGGGGGGGCATGGCCCCGTACCCCCTTTAAATGCGTACTGCAAAGACGTGGAGAGCCGATAACTGACAAGCACCTGTTCTGGAGACGGCCGTGTCATAACGGTACCACACAAACGAAAGGATGTAAAAAAGCAACGCCTAAACATATATAAAATACTTTATCAATATGCTGACACAAGTTCTAAAGATGATATTAAACGGACATCGAAATTGAAGTGCTATTTCTTTACCCAAAGGCCTGCTTCAAACCAGGACGTGTGGCGTCTCCGTTATCGTTTTGTCACAGCTCTCCGTGCACCGACGAGCGGCAAATGCGCGGAACGCTAGGCTGTTGTTTACCGGGTCAGGTTTGTAACCTAATTTCACTTTTGTTACATAGGAATAGGATCATAAGACGACCAAATAAACCGTGCGCACAAATCTGGATAACCATAACGTGGTATAACATATCAACTCCAGAAAATACGGTTATACATTAAGCGTTCATACGCTCCTTTTCCTTCTTATAAAATAATTGACGACCCACTTGGTCGCCAACTCTTATGGACTCGCCAGCGAACACATTGGTCATATTGCCCAGGGGCCATAGCTCTACCGGGGTTCGAAACACAGGCTCCCCACGTGAGGGCCAGATGTCTTAACCACTCGGATATTACGCCATCTTAGCGTTCGTACGATAATTTAAAGTGCTTAGTCACTAAATTATCCAAATACGACGGACTTGTAACACATACATGGAGCTACGCTACCATCACGAATATGAGCCTCTCCGCGATCTGGATGTCACGTATTGCCACGTCGTCACCAAGAGTCGTACGTAAGTGATTCATATTCTCGAAGGTGAAAACGATGATCATTAGAACGTTAGCCCTTTAAAGGGAATGTTTCACTTTTGTATTGATTTTGAACTGAGATAGCCATTATCTTTGGCCGTTATTGAAATGTCGAAAATACTAAGGTCATTTTCCCCAAAACTTAGCCGTTTTAAGCAATTCAATTTATAGTTTGCAAAATGGTGTCTAGGCTAGTGCCGCCGCTGATTGGCTGACAGCGACTTTTTCAGCCAATCCCACTTTGTCAGCCAATCAGCAGCGGTATATAGCTCAATAATGACGTCATCGTCCCAAATAAAAAAATAAACTTAATTTGTATAAAAATAAGTGACTTCGAGATAAACAAAAATATCACCATTGTTTTCAGCAGCACTTGCTTCATATTTTCGACTACAACCAGCGTAGATTTGATAACTTTCAGAAAGGTGAAACATTCCCTTTAACAAAACTGAATATCTCACTGGACATATAGCCTAGGAATATCTTTATGAAAATACAAAATACAACCAGAGCTAAAACGTTATCTTCAGCGAAAGTATATATCAATGTATTTGTGTAAAATATTCAACGAAGGATTTGGCATGAAACTCTTCGTACCACAACTGGTATCACTGTCCCGGCTGGATGTGCTAAAAATGGCTGAAGGTGAATACGTTTGAGGTTCCAATTTCACTCTGTCCATATGTTTGGTGACGGTGGGCGTTAATCGGTAAAGCGCACAAACAATATGCATGCTGATCCAGTGGCAGCTGGCAAGGATGTGATAGGATCGTCTCAAGCAAAATGAGGAAAAACGAAAAAGTGCACATTTCCAGCTTTAATAACATCAATTTATAACTTCCGTGCATGCTGGTAGGGTACATACCCAGCCGTTATTTGTATAGGTACCCTAACTCTGGGCAGGTACCTTACCGGCATAGGTTCCAGTTAGGGTCATGCAGGAAAAGTTGGCAATTTGTTTAAATTCTGGTATTTCCCTGATCATAATACAGTGGTGTCCTAAATTGTGTATATGGTTGGCAAGTGCATTAGACATTCCAATACAAGAAATAACCTTTTGGTATGCATCTCAAACTCAAAGTAATTTGAATGATGCAATCCACAACTGCTCACTGTTGCACCACCATCTCCTAATGTTTTGCAAACCTAGGTTTCAGATTATGTACAGCCTTGGGCTGTTAGGCATCAGCCATTCTTCACAACATGGCAGATCTCGATCATGAGAACTCGTTGGGGCAGGATTAAAGCAAAAATAATAATCTGGGGCAGCTTTATTAAACATTTGGACAGAAATTCCTGAAATGGGGCAGATTCTGTTACTTAAGGCCCCATGGTAGCATGACCTGTCTTGGTGTGATTAATCGATCTGGTAGGAAATTGTCTCTTCAGGGTAGGTTAGGTTAGCACAAGCTGGCAGCTGCCCCAAATCAAAATGGGTTATCTTCTGCCCCATTTCAATTTAGGGCCGGATTCAGGCTGCCCCAGCCCCCAAACACCTCATTGATGTCCTTGCCATGGTTTGCAGACTGGGGCATCAGTATAAATTACATATTACCTAATGGCACCAATATTAGGTAATTTCCTGATTTACACCTAACTAGTAAAATCCCAAAAGTTCAAATGACTTAATAAACTACTTAAAGCCTAGCCGCAGACTGGTTATTGATTCAACTTTTTTTTTGGAACGATTCAATCATGATTCATTTTGGAATCCGAATGATTCAATCATCATTCGATTGATGGAGACAAAATTGAGAATTGATTCTTTCTGATTCAAAGAATCAAAACAAATATTTTAATCGATTCACGTTTGATTCAACATTTAAATATGTGGTGAATTTTAAATTTATGTCAAATAAATATAAATGGAAGCATACATATATATGATCATTAAAACATTGTTACAGCAATACTATTTCAGTATAAATGAATGTAGCCACTGGGACTGCATGTATTTGCACAATTTACAAGTGTACTTGAATCGTTAAGAATCGTTAAATCTTTTGATTCAATCAGCCTTGATTTGATGGGGATTTTGATTCAATCACGATTCATGAATCAAAAGATCTGGAGGTGAATCAATTATTTGTTGATTCAAGGAATTTTGATTGCACGATTCCAATCGATTCAATCAGTGTCGAATCAATAACCAGTCTGAGCCTGTCTATTTTACTCTATTTTACTCTATTTTTTAAGCTTGGTGATTAAAAAGCTTGTCTAACGAGTAACGACGCTCTTCTCGCTCCTACAACTGGACTGTCCGTATTTCGCTCACCATTGACACCTAGTAGCACCGATGGCGTCTTCAAAGGCAATGGGGGCAATGAAAACATCAAACATGTGCGTTGGCTAGTACCCAGGCCGGTGTCATCCCAATGCCTATAAGCTGTTGCATGACCGCCAATGACGTCAATGACGTCACCTTTTGGAAAACCTTTTGGATCCCTTAAAGTTTCTTTTTCATAAATATGAGACTTTATACTGTCTAACATACATTATTGATGATGTACTTTACATGTATGTCACTTGCAAGGTAGTGTTTCATATATTTAGCTTGCTATGAAGGATAGAGAAGTACCCCCGATGACGTCACTTACCAGTCTGCGCAGCAGGGGACGGTTCTACGTAGTAGAACCGTCATGTCGTCAAGAATCGTCATAAACATGGCCTTGGCTAGTACCAAGGCCGTACAAGGTTCGTACAATGCGCCAAAATAAACGTCAAACTTAGCGCGGAAT
>JAXIVJ010011413.1:0-7500 GCA_036785665.1 Chirona hameri
TTGATGCAAAACAGCAACAAGAAACACAAGTAAACCAGGGCAAGGTAAGATGTACTTGTAACCATCACAGTGACACAGTTGGCAAGAGTGCCAATGTTAGTTGTAGATATAGCATTCAAGTTTGACCTTTTGCAGTATTTCCCCCCACAAACTCCCTGCCAGGGTATGGCAGTAACTGGGGAAGTTATTCCATGAGTCCGATTAATGCTCTGCGGACCAGCATCCACTGCTGTTGGCACATGTCCACCTTCCAACTTAACCATCTCCATTCTGCTGCGGCATGTCCCAACAGCAGACTTGCTCAATGTCCAGTTCTGATGCACAGAACCAGAGAAACTAGGATAGTAAGCTATATTGTCACAACCCTAGTGTATTTTGCTAATGCTGACACAAAACTCCAGTTAATGGTTATGAATCATAAAAACCCTGTAACATTCATATCCTCTGATGAACTTATGCCTCCTGGCAGTAAGGCTGTGCTGCAACTGCTAGGTTGAATTGCCTGATGTCCTCCAATTCACAGTTCATGCCTCAGCCCATTCCAATGTGACTGAGAATGACACAGAGACCCATGTAAGGTGTGTTTAATGCTATTACTTGGCTCTAACAACAATCAGGATTTTGATAGTCATATAGGGTAGACACCTGCAACCCCAGACTTGTCATGCTATTGGTGATGTAGACAAACTTTTCTTTTATTTTAATAAATTTAGTCAATGTTTTTTTAATGGGTGGATTTCCAAGGTCAGGCCCTGCACTAAGCATAGCTTGTTGTGCAGGCCCCTGACCCCACCACCCGATCAAGCAATTTATGGCGTCCAGCAGAATTTAGAAGCGAAAGTTGTATGCACCCAGCATACCTGGACATGGTCCGCCCCACCCTCTGACGTCACCTGACCTTGAGTGCAATCGCTGCCACTGGCCACAGGCCATCCAGTCAGGGTCAAATAGCGAGAGCCCAAGCAACTCAAACCTGGGCTGTCACTACCGGGTGAGGTTTCTCAGAAGCCCAGTGCTCTCCCAACTGAGCTACAGGGGCGGACACACTACATTGCCAATAGCATAAAAAGTCCAGCATTAGGACATGTCCAGGGTTATGGTTGTTTTTGTTTACCCTGCTGTAGGTATTGTTCTCATCAAACCTATTAGTTCAAGTTGGGATCAAGAAGAGGTTGACTGGAGATAACATACCTTGGAAGAAGAGCATTCCCATTCAGCATCCACAATTTGCTTCTATCCTTGCTTCTGATGTTATAAGCGAGCACTTCTGCCTTTCACAAAATATCAGTTTATGTTCTGCAAGAGGGAAGGAGCAGCATATTCACATCCCAATCTCAAATCTTCATTGGTGCAGTGCATGCTCATAACAGAGCTGAACAATAATGCTAAAAACATGGCATGACACATGTTAAATTTAAGAGATAAAAAATCAATATTTACACAATGTATTAAGACACATACACACATCACAAAACAAAAACTGACCAACCTTACCAAACACACTGACGCGCACGCAATTCTGAATCTCACAAAACGCGAGAGGCAGTCACCCAACAAAAGCGTTATTGTCAAAAATGTAGTATCTAAACTACTGCCCAGAACATATATCTTCCCTATGTATTCGAATGTGGTTATTCCTGTTCACTTGAATCTTGCAAGTTTTGAAGAATGTATATTTATATCAAGAATTATTAAGTTTGTGTTCAAAATAATATAAATGTAATCCCATTCCAGCCTTAAGACTCAATCATATAACCGTTTCAACTGTCAAAGATGGCATTATTTTGTCACATATTCGACTTCTCTCCTTGACAATATGCATGCTTGGTACGAATCTAACGAAAAGTGTTCCTAAATTTCCATGGAAAAGACAAACCAATACTTCCACCGTCAGTGGCGTACCCAGGATTTGCTCCATGAGGGGGCATTTTTTTGATCAGGGGGCATAAAGTACCCCCACGAGAGAAAAAAAATTCACCGGATTTGGCCCACTATATTTTTAAAAGGGCATATTTTCACTATTTTTTCTCTAAAAATGAAAAAAATCATTCATTTTTTCGACCAAAGGGGGCACGTACAGACCTTCAGGGGAAATTGCCCTGTTTCCCCCCCCCCCCCCCCTCCCTTGTGTACGCCTATGTCCACCGTGAGAATATCGTTCAGGATATTTACAAATAGTATATAATTATTGCAGTACTTTAAGGACTCCGGAAAAGATCGGCCCTTTTTGTCTATACCGCGCGATAACTGTCTTTTATTTTGTTTTGATTTCATTGACGAGAATGGGTGCGAGAATGTTGATGGTCGTGAATGAAATGAGCAGGACGGTCGCTGTTTGCACACATGTACTTAAAAAATCAAATAAATGGTATCTGGTTTTAGTTGTTTGTTTTAGTTGGTTTTAGCTGCTTCCCTGAATAAGTTATAAAGTGACGTTTGCAACTCATCCATTCCACTTCGTTTTGTTTTGTTTAGAGTTTGAGTTCAAGTTGGAGTCGGAGTTTAGCGGGTGACAGTTCAAGTTTGAGTTGATGTCAATGTTGATGTGGATCTGAGTGATTCACTCACGGACCCAAAGCCTACATAATATAGCAGGTATGGAAAATGTTGCATTGTGTGTGGGGGAATTTTTAGCTATGGGGCTGTTCCAGCGCCCTCACCCAGAATAGGTTGAGGTGTGCCCGGTGGAGGTGCGGTGGAGCGGCACATGGGAACGAGCGGTAGAGACTGTGGAATTATCAGCTGTTGGCCATCATTTGTTTGGGTGTGAATTCACAGTCAGTCTCTGCTGTAATGCAGGCCACACACTGGGCCATTTGGCAAGCGATATCACTGTGACATTCCACGGTTCCGCAGTGTTTAGTACAGAAAAAGCTCATCCGGACCATCTTTATTCCACGATATTGCGCACCGAATGACGCAATATGCGACCGCCTTAATACAGACATTATTTTAATCCTTGCAGTTTTGCGTTTTACAGTGTGTCAGAAATTTGTTGAGGTATTTGTATTCACTGTGTGTCTATAATTGTCAATAAAATAAATAATTGTCAATAACTCGCGACATAATGAAGATAGAAGAAGTAAAACCGACAGCAATGTGTTTGTCTCGTCGAGACACGTTTCCCTATATGCAACATGCCCTACTTGGGTCTTGACCTCAGGTCAAGGTCATGTGACCTGAAGTCAAATTTTGAAATTGACCTAACATGGACATCATGTATATCATTTGAAGCGCCTTGACGAGGTTAACACAATGGCGTAAACAGTTTTCCGTTTATCTTATTAGATACAAATATTAGCGAAAAACGGTTCTGCAAAACAAAACAGCATTTTCCTTTTTTGACCTCTGGAGCCTCAAATATTTACCTGAGATCAAATTTGAAGACACCTTGTCGATTGCAAATTTCAATGGCTGGCGATCGCTGTTTTCCGTTTGTTTCTAGCTAGCATAGTTTCCGAGATATATGGGAATTTCTGGAGCTAAGTCCTAAAACAGGAGAGAAAAAAACTGGAAAATTTGACCTTTGATGACCTCTGGTGACCTCAATTTTGACCTGACATTGAAAAATACTGAAATACTTGCGTTAGAACTTGTATCAAGCTATCAAACACCGTTTTCCGTTTGTCGCTACGTTGCGTAGTTTTCGAGATTTCATGGGGGGGGGGGGCGGAATCAACCCCCCTGCAGTTCCTGTTCGGCGCAAACCCCCTGCAGTGCGCGGGTTAACATGGTTTTGAACTGAGATAGCAGATTTGTACAGAAAATCGAAAAATGGGTTGTGTGAACAAATTAGCTCCCTATGTTAAGTAATTTCGACACAGGACTAGTGGCCCACTTTTATAAGAAGTTTAATTTCCCCCGAAACTTGTTGCGGTTCCTCACAACGGTTGTTTACGTTACAAGCAGTCTGTGTATATATGCCTAAAGTCCGTCGCTATTGTGTGCAATAGTTTCCATATCCAAGCTACCATATGCATGACGTCATAATTGTCATGAAGATTTGTATGGCCATAAAGGGAAAAAGAGAAACATGCCCATTTTTCGATGGATATCCATCTATCGTCCAAACAAATGCCATATTCGTTTTTTTCAGCTCGAAATACGCTGTATAGACAAATTTCAAGACAACTTTCAAGGTGACCTATTCCTTTTAAGGTGTCCTAATTTTAGCTAAGGGCAATAGTTTAGGCTCCATGGGCCACCAAAGTTCCCAATGGCATGTTGCTCAAAAGGTGTTTTTTTCCCATTAATTACTGTATCTGATAAAGATGGGGCAATACATTTAACGCTATCATGTTTGCCTCATCCAGGCACTTTCAAACCATATACATGATGATCTGATTAGGCCAGTTCAAAAATTTGACCTCAGTTCAAGGTCATTAGGTGACCCAAGTAGATAATGTTGCATATGAGGAAGACACGTCTCAATGAGACAAACACAGTGGTGTCAGTCGCACATCTCTACCTTTAGTTTATCAATAGTTATTGGATAAATAAATGTTGGTAACCTCAGCTGGCCTAGCAGAGGTCACTCAGCAACAACTGCACCTGGGTCATCACGAATGAGCTAAAATAGCGTGATCCGGAAAGAATTGGCCTGATGTAATGCATATTCTCTTAAAAGGAAGCATTTGTATCTTTTCCTATTTACTTATGGGGAGGTCACGAAATTAACCTGACCTTAGGTCACAGATATAAAACAAATTGAGATATACGAATTGTAGATACATATGCCCTATTTAACTCCTGTGAGTTTCAAATCGTTCTGTCGAACCCTGTAGCGTTGAACGATTACATTTGTTTTAGAGGTGAGGTAACTTGACGTGACCTGGTGACCTGACCTGAGATGACCCGAGGTCAAATATTTTAGTAAATGTGGACAATTGATGCCGTAACAGCTGTACCAAATTTGCCCCGCCGTTTTCGATATTTGTATTAAAAAAACTCAGGGCAAAATGGGGACCCCCCCCCCCCCTCACAGGATCACTCCCAGCGCCAGCCCCAAGTTGCAGGAGTGTATCATTAGTCCTATGGGAGGGGGAGCGGGGTAAACACCTGGTCCCCCCCCCCCCCACTCAAAATTGTGTGGTGACGCCCCTGCCTTGGAGCCACAGTATACTACAAACTAATGCCACTAGTTTGTCCTATCAAAAATAAAATAAATTTAATTTGGGAAAATTGTTCCATGTTGCACGTTGGTTTTAGTTATGTTTTCAGATTTGTGTTTTAAATATACAGGCCTTTGCCATTTCTGTCATTCACCACAGCCAGGCACCTGGCCTGTCCCCATGTATTTAGTGCAGCCTGTCCCCATGTATTTAGTGCAGCCTGTCCCCATGTATCTAGTGCAGCCTGTCCCCATGTATGTAGTGCAGCCTGTCCCCATGTATCTAGTGCAGCCTGTCCCCATGTATGTAGTGCAGCCTGTCCCCATGTATTTAGTGCAGCCTGTCCCCATGTTAGTCGTCAGTCTTGCAGCCTGTCCCCATGTATCTAGTGCAGCCCCTTTGGCCCTCCCCATGTATTTAGTGCAGCCTGTCCCATGTATTTAGTGCAGCCTGTCCCCATGTATCTAGTGCAGCCTGTCCCCATGTATCTAGTGCAGCCTGTCCCCATGTATCTAGTGCAGCCTGTCCCCATGTATCTAGTGCAGCCTGTCCCCATGTATCTAGTGCAGCCTGTCCCATGTATCTAGTGCAGCCTGTCCCCATGTATCTAGTGCAGCCTGTCCCCATGTATCTAGTGCAGCCTCCCATGTTCCCGTCCCCATGTATGTAGTGCAGCCTGTCCCCATGTATTTAGTGCAGCCTGTCCCCATGTATGTAGTGCAGCCTGTCCCCATGTATCTAGTGCAGCCTGTCCCCATGTATTTAGTGCAGCCTGTCCCATGTATGTAGTGCAGCCTGTCCCCATGTATCTAGTGCAGCCTGTCCCCATGTATCTAGTGCAGCCTGTCCCCATGTATCTAGTGCAGCCTGTCCCCATGTATCTAGTGCAGCCTGTCCCCATGTATCTAGTGCAGCCTGTCCCCATGTATCTAGTGCAGCCTGTCCCCATGTATCTAGTGCAGCCTGTCCCCATGTATCTAGTGCAGCCTGTCCCCATGTATTTAGTGCAGCCTGTCCCCATGTATTTAGTGCAGCCTGTCCCCATGTGTCTAGTGCAGCCTGTCCCCATGTATCTAGTGCAGCCTGTCCCCATGTATCTAGTGCAGCCTGTCCCCATGTATTTAGTGCAGCCTGTCCCCATGTATTTAGTGCAGCCTGTCCCCATGTATGTAGTGCAGCCTGTCCCCATGTATCTAGTGCAGCCTGTCCCCATGTATTTAGTGCAGCCTGTCCCCATGTATGTAGTGCAGCCTGTCCCCATGTATCTAGTGCAGCCTGTCCCCATGTATCTAGTGCAGCCTGTCCCATGTATCTAGTGCAGCCTGTCCCCATGTATCTAGTGCAGCCTGTCCCCATGTATCTAGTGCAGCCTGTCCCCATGTATTTAGTGCAGCCTGTCCCCATGTATTTAGTGCAGCCTGTCCCCATGTATCTAGTGCAGCCTGTCCCCATGTATCTAGTGCAGCCTGTCCCCATGTATCTAGTGCAGCCCGTCCCCATGTATTTAGTGCAGCCTGTCCCCATGTATGTAGTGCAGCCTGTCCCCATGTATCTAGTGCAGCCTGTCCCCATGTATGTAGTGCAGCCTGTCCCCATGTATGTAGTGCAGCCTGTCCCCATGTATCTAGTGCAGCCTGTCCCCATGTATCTAGGGCAGCCTGTCCCCATGTATGTAGTGCAGCCTGTCCCCATGTATCTAGTGCAGCCTGTTCCCATGTATCTAGTGCAGCCTGTCCCCATGTATCTAGTGCAGCCTGTCCCCATGTATTTAGTGCAGCCTGTCCCCATGTATTTAGTGCAGCCTGTCCCATGTATTTAGTGCAGCCTGTCCCCATGTATTTAGTGCAGCCTGTCCCCATGTATGTAGTGCAGCCTGTCCCCATGTATCTAGTGCAGCCTGTCCCCATGTATGTAGTGCAGCCTGTCCCCATGTATGTAGTGCAGCCTGTCCCCCCATGTATCTAGTGCAGCCTGTCCCCATGTATTTAGTGCAGCCTGTCCCCATGTATTTAGTGCAGCCTGTCCCCATGTATGTAGTGCAGCCTGTCCCCATGTATCTAGTGCAGCCTGTCCCCATGTATGTAGTTGCAGCCTGTCCCCATGTATGTAGTGCAGCCTGTCCCCATGTATCTAGTGCAGCTGTCCCATGTATCTAGTGCAGCCTGTCCCCATGTATGTAGTGCAGCCTGTCCCCATGTATTTAGTGGCAGCCTGTCCCCATGTAGGTTCCCCATTAGTGCAGCCTGTCCCCCATGTATCTAGTGCAGCCTTGTCCCCATGTATCTAGTGCAGCCTGTCCCCATGTATGTAGTGCAGCCTGTCCCCCATGTATCTTAGTGCAGCCTTGTCCCCATGTATCTAGTGCAGCCTGTCCCCATGTGTCCCCATG